>JALQPE010003228.1:0-12420 GCA_030407315.1 Asparagopsis taxiformis | reverse complement strand
CCAACCCCAACCCCAACCCCAACCCCAACCCCAACCCCAACCCCTAACTATCTATTTATTACATTCAGATTATATAATTCAAAAAGCAGTTTGAAGAAGTTGGAGCACTTCTATATTTTTCTTTCCATTATTGAGATTCGTTCTGTAGTCTATTGATTTCTCTTTCATACTGGTCCTGCATTTTGTTGACTTACCTACTGTGAGCATCTCTCATTTGTCTGTTCTGAGTTTCATATCTATGGCTTTCTCTCCTTGCTTCTTATAGCTCTGTCTTAAGGTTGACACTGTAAGCCTTGCATTCTTCGAGTAAATGGACTATTTCTGCCATTTTTTCATCCCTTTTCTAGATGTCTGACTCCTGCTGCTTGATGATCCTATCGAAGTTTTCAATTTCTTCTGTAACTTTCTCGCTGTCTTCCTGGAGTGCAACATTCTGCTCTTCAAGTTCTTTGTTTGTCGCCAGTACCTCCTTAATCCTCTCTTTGTTCTTTTCGTACTTTTTCCTGATTGCATCTGCCTCATCGGCCCTTTCATTTGCCTTGCTCCTTAGGCTTTCGAAGTCTGATCTCAATACTTCTATTGTTTCGTTCTTATCCTCAAGCATGGTAGTCTTGGTGCTGATATCGGCTTCCAGGTCTTCTACTCTCTGCTCCAGTGCTTCCATTTCTGCTGTATTTTTCCCTATCCTGTCTACTTCCATGTTGAGTCCTGCTATGGTTTCCCTTTGATCTTCTAACTGCTTTTCTAGCACCCTCCTTTCATACTGTAGTTTGCTGGTCTCATCGTTGAGGACCTTGATGTGATTGGATTTGGTTGCCTTGATATGCTCTAGTTCACCTTCTAGTTTGCTTTTCTTGTCAATGATGGTCCCCACTTCCTGCCTGAGTTTGAGGAGAGCCCCTTGCAGCTCTTCGATGAATTTCTCCTGATCTCTGACCTTCTAATGGTAGGCCTTAAGTTGTGTCTGGCTATCTGCTTCCTGCCTATGTTTCATGTCCAGTTATCTCTGAGTGCCCTTGTACTTGGCCATAGTTTCCTCTAGACCTGACTTATACTGCCCTTCTATGCTCTCTATTTCTGCTCTCATCTCTGCCTCCAGTTTCCTCATTTCCTCCTCATATGCCCTTTCGTTGTCATTGCACCTGGTCTCCCACTCTCGGACTATCTCTGCTTTTTCGAGTTGGTGCTTATTCTCTAGTTCGTTCTGTTTGCTTTCGAACTTGAACTCGTACTCCCTGAGTAGCTCCGTAAGTTCCCGTATCCTGTTCTTGCACTCGTTGATGTCCTTGACGAGATCCCTGTTCTCATCGTAGAGGCTCTCACATTTCCTCTTCAGTTCTTCGCTCTTGATGGTTGATGTCTCTATGTTCCTGAGAGCCTTATCGTGTATCTCGGCCATTCTACGTTCATAGTCCTTGCTCAGTGCTTTGTACTCTGCATTTCTACTCTTAGTTCACTGATGTCCTTGTTGAGTCTAGCTACTTCGTCTGCTTTAATGTCTACTGTTTTGCTGGCTGTTGCTCTGGATTCGAACATCTCTTCCAGTCTCCTGTGCGCTTCATTGAGTTTGTTCTCCTTATTTTCAATCTGTTTGCCATACTCACTGAGCTGTGAACATAGTCTCTCTATTTCATTATCCTTCTTCAGACTTTCCTTGAATTGCTGTGCGCTAGTTAGTTCGAGATGAGCTATCTTGCTCTTCAGGTCTTAGATGACCTCCTCCTTGAATCCAATAGCATCTTCCAATTCTCTCACTCTCGGATGCACCTTCGCCTTCCTTGGATCAGCATGATGGGTAGAAATCTCAGGCTCTGGTTGCTTAGAAGTACTGTTTAGCATAATATTCTGAAGGTGCCTATTTTCTGAAGAGTCACTCTCCAGCATCTTCAACTATGCTAGCAACTACATTGGAACCCTACCATCAATCTTCTTCAATCCTGCCATCTGGAGAACAGAGCTCTCATAAAGGGAACCAATGTATTCAGGTCTATTCGAACATATAGGGTTAGATGCATTCCTCTTCTCGAAGGACACTTCGGCCAAGGATCGTAGCCTCGATAGCACCTTCATGCCCTCGGAACTCCTGATCTTATTTCCTGCCAAATCGACCAACTCTAACTGCTGAAGATTGCCATCTAAACCCTCGAACCCATCAATGAGGTTATGAGAAGCGATGAGTTTCCTTAGTTTGTAGCAACTCTCAACTCCCTTCAACGACTTAATTCGATTAGTTGGGATTGATAGCTACTATAGCTCACCTAAACAGCCTATAGGGACGATCTGAGTCAGAGAGTTGCCAGTGAAGTTAGCCTTGCTGACCAGAGGAGAAATTTGATGCCCTGAGTTGAGACAATGGTGTACATCTAATGATGAGAACTTCTCCGAATACATGATCTTTAACTCGGTAATGTCCTTCGATTTCAACTATGGGTTCTCACTGAAGAGTTAGTTGATGGAGGTGAGTCCTGCCTTGTATGCTGAGAGTTGCCTGTATGCAGTTTGACTATATTCTGTTAGTGCATATTCAAATCACTAATATTGTCGTTTACATTGACTCTATTGCATTGACTATATTGAACATAGGGGTGAGGGATGGCTGATCTAATCTCTGATTAATGGGCAGATATTGCTGTCGTCCATACTAAGCCGAATGCACCGATCCCATCTGAACTCCGAAGTTAAGCGGTTTAAGGCGGGGTAGTACTAAGGTGGGGGACCGCTTGGGAAGTCCGCGTGACGACAGCCCTTTTTTATTTCTATCTATCCTTTGTTCTTTTCAATCTCCTCCTCTATTCCTGACCTTTAATCTTTATCGTTTCTGACTTTTTCTTATCACACGTCATATGATCTTCTAATCAATCTGATCTGTCTATTTATAATAATTCGATACAGATTCTGGTATGTCCAAGGTGAATGAGATCATATCTGCCATATCGGTGACTTCTCCTTAGATGGTGTTCTCGAATAAGGTGTTCTTGAGTGAGGAGTCGGCCTTCCCTCGTGATCGGAGGTTCCTGGTGCTTCGGGCCACATTCTGACTTATACCCATTCCAAGCAGTGGGTGAGGGCAAGCTGGGCATGCATAAGAAGTTCAGGGAGTTCCTGCACTTGAGTTTGACTGACAAGGAGTTCATTCAACTGTATGAGCCTAAGGACAATGATCGGTTCTCTCCAACTCTCACTGTGAAGCTGGAGATGATGATGCCACCCAAGGAGAGGACTGAAGTGGATGACATAGCCATCGGTGCCTACTTCAAAAAGAACTACAGTGACTATTACTTGGCTGTAGACCAGGTGTTTGCCATCGAGTACCAGGGGTGCCCTACCTGCGACAGTCGAGAAGGTAGTCGGAGGAGAGGGTGACAGCCATGTGTACCTATCCAAGGATACCACAGTGACCTGTGTAGCAGGTGAGAACAGCAACTCAGACTCAAATCAGCCAGGAACGAAAAGAAGAACATATTCGCAGCCAACTTCAAGATGGATGAACTAGGCATAGGAGGGCTAGACAACGAACTCACCAGTATCTTCAGGAGGGCATTCGCATCCAGAAGACTTCCCCATTCCATCATCGACAAGTTTGGCATCAAACATGTCAAGGGTATCCTCCTCTATGGACCACCAGGCACCGGGAAGACACTCATAGCCAGGCAACTCGCCAAATCACTCAAGGCTAAGACACTAAACATTGTCAATGGGCCAGATGTGTTCAGCAAGTACATTGGATAGTCAGAGGAGAACATCCGAAACTGTTCGAACCAGCTAAAAAAGATGAGAAGAAATATGGAGAGGAGAGCCCCCTTCATGTTGTGGTCTTCGACGAAATAGATGCCATCTGCAGGCAGAGAGGGTCAGACAATTCAGGCACCAGTATAATTAAATTAAATATAGATGCCAAGGATGCAGTGGTCAACCAGATACTCACCAATCTAGATGGAGTAGAGGCACTCAACAATATAGTAGTCATAGGGATGACCAACAGGAAAGATTTATTGATGAGGCTGTGCTCAGGCCAGGAAGGCTGGAAGTCCATGTTGAAATAGGGCTGCCCAACGAATAAGGTCGACTGCAGATATTCGAAATACACACCAAAACACTCAGATAAAGGAACCTCCTCAACCCGGATGTCAGTCTGAAGAGACTGGCGCACATTTCCAAGAACTACACAGGTGCAGAGATAGAGTCAGTGGTCAAGAATGCATCATCCTACGCCATGACCAAGAACAACGATATCATGGACTTCAGCAAGGCATTCACCATCAAGAAAGGAACAACAGTTACAATGCTTGATTTCGAAAAAGCTCTTGAATAGGTTCTGCCGGCTTTCGGTATTGACCAGGAACACTTCGATATCTTCCTGAGTTCGTCCCTGATCGACTACGGGAGCACCTTCAGAGCCATTTGGCAGACATTGGAGAAGACGCGAAGGTTGGCCGAAAAGACACAACGATCGTCAATAATGCTGTATGGTCCTCCAGGAACAGGGAAGACATCCATAGCTGCACACTATGCTAAAGAGTGCAAATTTCCGTATGTCAAGCTAATCACCCCTGAGAAGTACATCGGAGTTCAGAGCATGGCAAAATCAACAGTCTTCATCGAGTATTCAACGATGCATACAAATCGAAGGGATCACTCATAGTCATTGACAACATAGAAAGGTTGATAGAGTACGTACAGGTAGGACCAGACTTCAATAATAGCATAATGCAGACTTTACTCACATTGGTCAAGAAAGTGCCACAAGACCCAGAATGCAACATCATGATCATCGGTACGACCTCCAACTATGCCGCCATGGAGCTACTCGATATCACAAAGGCATTTGGACTCAAATTAGGAGTTCCAGAACTCAAAGCAGATGGATGCAAGAAGGTACTCGGATGCGATCTGGGAATCGGTACAGCACCCATCAAGAAACTGGTACAGTTCAAATAAACGGTACAAGGGAAGCCTAGAGAGCTATGGCCGGAAATGTGGGGCAAATTCGGATGACTGTATATCTCCAATAATTCTAAAAGTGCTAAGATATGTTTATAAGTCAGAGAGTGGGTTGCATGATGAAGAAGATAAATATCATATAGGAAAGTTTTCTCCTCTGAAGCTCGTTAGGCTCCATTTGAGAAAGGGTTTGACCACTAAAGGTCCGCCGAATCCTCCTTCCACCGAGGTGGAAGTGAAAGACTCGACACCCCATTCTGAGATTACTCCAAACCCGAGGGCAGGGAGTAATCTCAATATTGAGCTATCTCAGTTGGGCCAGCCAAGATAGTCTCTAGGTCTGGTCGAGTCCTTGACTGTTAGTCTCGAACTCACTCAGTTTGATAACCTCATTATAAGATTATGAACATCAAATCTAAATTCTCCATTTATAGGCCTCCTTGACTGTTTCTTTCTGATGAGTTTAGAGATTATACGATATTCGCCTTCCACTCACTGAGGTGCTTTGTTCCCTTCTATCTTGTATTTTCCCTTTATTTCTTATTGCTTTATTTTCTCCTCTTTCCTTGCCTGCAGTTGCATTTCCTGCTGTTGATAATTAGCATAATTGGGTGTCTCTCTGATACCTGATCGATTGCATGGGTTCCTGCTGTTGATCAGCTTTATGAAGTGGGTTGATTGGAATATTCTAATTTAGTTTCGAAAGTATGAACCAGCATGGCTAGGTGCCTCAGATGTACTTCTAGGATGACCCCAACCATAACGACTGTGTCTGACAGCACTCAGAAGATCTCTGGTTTGCTGGTGAAGATCAATGAAACCACGAACATAATGAGTAAGACATTCGAGGATACGTTGCTTCGGCATGAGGAGCAGTTCATTAAGGCTTACCGAGTGAAGATGTCGGAGTTAGCTAGGCTCTATGAGCAGCTAAAGAAGACCCTCGAGGACAGGTTCATCAACAACACCCTCATGAACAGGCTGGACATCATTGTTCGGGAAAGGGACTACTTCAAGTACGAGAGTCTAAAGCTAAACAATCAGTACCAGGCACTGGCAGATTAGCAGAAGAACCTCCAACTGCAACTGAGGAACCTCAGCGAACAGACAGGCATCTACAAGCACCTGCTTGAAGGTAAGCATCAAGGAATGTAGATGAAAAACTCAGGAACAGGGAAGTCGACGAACTTAACCAGGAACTCAAGGCCAGTATCAACTAACTGGCCAAGAGGACAGGACACACACAACCACCCAAAGGAAACAAAGGAGGAAACGACCCTCCAAGCAACTATTAGAAGAAGCAGAAAAACTGGACCAGCAGTACCACCTCACCAAGAGGCTCGAAAAGATGAAAGTGCAAGCCAGGGACAAGGACTAAAAGATAAGGACACTCAAAATTAGACTGGAGAACTCAGAAAATGCCATTAATCAAAACTTCAACGATGCACAGGAAGGAAAAACCTGCAACAGGTATTCAGAAACTGTGTAGAAAGCTGGAAGAGGGACGTATTCACCAAAAACAAAATGAAAGGGAGTACAATCAACAGCAGAACATTGTATGGAACACCTGCTAGCAACACAGATGGGTTCGACAGCTTCAGATCAGGAGGATGGACCATGGACCAATTCTCAACATCATCCAAAAGTAAACCTAGAGTAATTAGAGACCTGCTGAAGAAACTGTTCACAAGTGGAGACTTCCTGCAATTATCGATGAATTGTTGTTCGATGACGAGTGTAAGCTGACTATTGAGAAAAGCAACAATGAAAAATGGATGGAAAGTAACAGGAAACAACTCTTCACATACTTGAAGGAGAAGAGACTCTTCACCAAGGACAGAGGAATTAGAACTCAAAGTAAGGGTATGAGATGGTGATACTGATAAAACTGTATTAATATCATTGATCGAACCCAGATTAGCTATAGAGCAGAATCAATGGAGGAACTGACCTCTTGAGTTTGATATCGGTGTGTATGAGTATTCATTGATTCTTAGATGGAAGGATTCGATTTGATATTGATCGTAATTGATGATCATATTTATGATGGTTGTTCATTTTCTGAGATCGCAGCAGAACACTGGTTTGATTTGTTGGTGCCTGACTGTGTTGCAGTTGCCGCACCTGTATACCTTATCCTTGCATTCATTGAGGATGAAGGGTACTGGGATGCAGAACCAACTGACAGTGAAGGTGAGGGTGGCACACCAGAACCAGGTCCTTTGTCCTGGTACATGGTTGGTGGTGACTCCCTGGGCAGATCCACAATGAGGACATGGAGTTGTCATCATCATCATCTCGATCTCAGCTTCAGTTGGAGGAGCTGGGGCAACAGCAGGAGGCAGTGGCACATTCATAGATGGGTCTCCAGGGTACACCGGCATCCCTACCTCAGTATTGTTGGCTGATGGCTATGTCGGTTGTCCGAAAATGGACGGCCAACCGGAGTCTGGTACTGCTGCATAGGCACATCACCAAAACGACCATCCACCTCATTGGCACTCTCAGCCACGAACTAATCCTCAAAATGGGTGTGTCTAAGATAACATCCAAGATTACCCCTTCCCACTCATTAGTCCTCGATCTATGTTAATATTATCGGAATTCAAAGGTGCATTTAAGTTCAGTCATCTTGAAACATACTTCTACCTCCCAAAAAATTAGGAAATAAAACAAAGGAATTGATGGTTGATTAATGGAATGGATATCTGGGGAGGTTACTGACCTGTTGGCTTGGAAGATAATCGTTAATTTAATCTTTAATATTATTCATTATTTTGGGAAAGACCAGGACTCGAGTCTAAAGTTAGTTGAAATTCAACAAACAATACCTTAACTGAGACTCAGTTAAGGTGAATAAATCCAAGAAATTGAGAATAATCTCAATATGGTTGTGGTTGCTGTGGCAATAATACTCGCACTGAAATCCAGTTATTAGTGGAGGTTGAAGGGGAATACCTTGGATGAAGATGATATGCAAATCACTGTATAGATCAATAGCCCTTGTTGGCATCCTCGAGCTTGTAGGTGGTGTAGATGCCCTTCTTGCCGTCTCCCTTATAGCCGGTGTAACCATTGTTGTAGTTGCCGTTTCCGTTGCCGTTTCCGTAGCCGTAGTTGCCGTAGCCGTTGCCATAGCCGTTTCCGTAGTAGTCCTTCCTGTAGATGCAGGAGTAGCTTCCGTTGTCCCAGTCGTATCCCTTGTTGCAGGTGCACTTGGAGGCACTCCAGATTCCGTTCTTGCAGGCACAGGCATTGTTGCCCCAGTAGCCGTGGTTGCCGCACTTGGAGACACACCTGTGGTTGCTCCAGCTCCATCCTGCGTTGCAGACACACTTGTCGTTCTTCCAGGCACCGTGTGAGCAGTCATAGTACCTGTAGATGCTCCTGTCATTGTCATAATCGTAGTCCTTGGGGTAGTTGTTCTTGTAATCGTAGGTGTAATCGTAGTCGTAGTCCTTGCTGCGGTAGTCGTAGCTGACATCGTACCTGTAGGACTTGTTTGTACCTGTAGATGCTGGGTTGTACCTAGAGCATCCATAGTAGTAGTCGTCCCTCCAGTAGTAGCCGGCATTGCACTTGCACTGGTTTCCAACCCAGGATCCATAGCCACAGTTGACCTTGTGGCAAAGTGAGTCAGAGTTACCCCAGTAATAGCCCTTTCTGCATTCGCATTTATTGTAAGAGCTGCTCCAGTCAGAATAGTCAGGGCAAGACCTGGTCAGCTTGCTGCCGGGCAGGTTGACGGTTGAGGTAACCAGACCAACGGTGGCTGCGACTCCAATGACTGTCTTCATCTAATTCCAGAGAAATAATTATCCATTTCAAGATACACACCCATTTAAACCCCAAACCACATTTTCACTGGATTTCACCGCTTAAAATGCGATCTAATTATCCATTACACCCATCAACAGTCCGGAAAATCCCACTCTTTATTCTTTTAATTTGCTCGATTTCTTTAGAAATTAACTCCGGTGGGAGCGGACATCAGTATGTAATAACGGATCAAAGATCCAACCTGACTGGGCCATTCTGGAAATAGATTACAATAAATAAATTCGTAACTCCTGTTCTCTAAATCGTAGGTCTACTCCACTTTAGATTTGGGAACAGTCACCAAACTAAGTCAAAATCGAGTGAGTTTTATTCATCGGTCAAATGCTGGACCCAGTACTTCTGAATTACAGCAAAAATATCGCTTTGCATTAATGGAGAAATGTAAACCATCAAAAATGTTAGCAAATCGCATAAAAAGATAAAAATGAACCTTGATGGAATGACTATTTGGTGACAGCGATTATTTCTTGAATTGTTCTTGGATAACCTGTGATTTAGGTGGATTCAGCTCTTGATGATTATTTGAGACGCGACCCAACACTCATTAAAATAAATATTCTTTAATGATTATTTATATGAAGAATATTTACCCTTCTTTTCTTTAATTTGAATATAGTCAAGCTATCTATGCTTGGTTATGACCAGGCATGAACTGCGCTTGATTCATTTAAATATTCTATTTTTTTAACGGCTCGGGATCACAAGGATATTCCTTCACAATATTTGATGTGCTTTGGGATAAGAGTATTAATCGAATTTTATGGAATATTCTGATTTACCTTCTTTGAGCAGGTTTTTTTTCTGGAATGATCATAATTGAGAGACATGACAAATAAACTTAAAGTTCAACCCATCTAAACTGTTTTCACTGCTTTTGATGCTATCATCAAATCTATTGAATTCTTGGCGGACATCTCCCTCATTGGGAAAATAAATATTGATATTGAACTCCAGTTCAAAAGGTATGATGAATAGAGTAAAAGACGAGGTCCAAGATAATCATTAATAAGTTTCAATCTTACTCAGTAACGTCTTAGTTGCTCTTAATTGAAGATGAGATTTTTCTCTTTGCTTTAGAACAGTAGCACCAATAGGCACATAATCTTGATTCAGTAGAGGCTTCTGCTCACTTTAGAAGTGAAGTAAACTATTGAGGTTCGCCAAGTGGCCTTCGCCTAACGTCCTTAGGGATAGACTTTATATTTTAAGGTTGCTTTGAGTCTGCAAGGGGGAAGTAGTCTTCTAATGCTCAGATCTTTGCTGATTGACCCATTCTACCTGCATGTAGTTTTCTTTGGGTATTTTTTCTTTGTCAGTGCGTGTTCCTATTTTTCTACGGTATAATTCTATCGTTTAAATATCAAATGGGGAAGGTTCCCTTAATAGTATAAGGCAGAACTCCTCCGATAAGAACAGCTCATGTTAGTTTTCCTTTCAAGTTGGTTCTTTGGATGAGCATACTGACAGTATATGGCACAGCCATGGACCTCAGTTCAGTGAGTTGTCCCGTTACGATTCTGGAAATGGAACACTTCTGGAAGTTGCCCATGATTCTGATGGTTCCAGTGAGGTGTTCGTGCTAGGTTGGTGGAGGACTATCCAAGGGGAGGAAACCTAACCATATCGATATATGACTAAGGGTAGGAACTTGGGTCACCCAAAGAGATCATAACAATTCCATTCAGAGATTTCAGCTTCAGTCCAGGAGACCACCCCATACCCTCAGGAAACTACAAGTACGTCAAGATAGGCAAAGAATATTTGTAGAAGTGAGGGTGCCCTTCATCAGCAGTCAAATGCTAGTACTGAACAGGGGGGGACGAATCGACTATTCTCAGCAGATGGGTCATTCTCATTCACCTTAGGACAGTATCACAGCTACTTCCTGTCCTCAGACTTCACTAAAATGGTATATCGGTACTCAGGTTCAAGAGGTGATAATTTCGACCTATTGATACTTGGGTCGAGATTGGTAAGACTATTCCCAGTAACTCTAGCAGCTCCCGAAAACATGATGTCATATTTGAAGAAACTGGGAACTAAATACTGGTTCTGACGGACTCCTTTAACAGTTCAGGTTAGATCAGCCATCTTAATGTCATCAATGGGACTGGAGGCTATTTTGTATGGCAGAGGATTGTACTGCCTCGATTGTCTTATAACTTTAAGATGAGAATCAGTCCTGATTAGCGACGACTCTATGTTGCTACATGGTCTGATAATGGAACAAGAATCCACTTCTTTTCCCGAAGAGGATTTGGTTCTACTTGGCGACTGGATTCCTCTCTGGTTATTATGGATGGTATGAGATGGTCGGCATATCCTGTTCTGGTGAAGTCGTCACAATGGACAGATCATTAAACATAGTGACTTGGAACTAGGGGGTAACAGTTCTTCAAGCATCCAGGCTCCGTCTTCAGTCAGAAACTTCAGTAATAGGGATTTCCTAGATTGTGCAAGTTTATCATTAAGTGCACATTCCTCCAATTCAGTGTATATCTATGGGCTTACATGCCCAACATCATTCGTCAACAATACGAGATGTTTATCGTGTCAATGCACAGGCACTTCAGATGGAGGAAATACAGGAGGCAATACAGGAACAGGAGGTGAGGGTACTCCAACAGGTGGACCAGGATAAAGAGAAGAACAGAAGGGTAAGGATCCAGTATCGGCATCATCGCAGGTGTAATCATTGGCATCATCATATTCTGCTGCGTAATATCCTGCTCAGTAGGTGCTACATCCGCAAGAAAAGACAGAAGGCCCAAGATAACAACCAAGAACAAGCACTCAAGACAACCAACCCAGAAAAGGCCATCATTATGATGATAAAAGAGTCAAGAACGAGTTCAGTGACTCAGAACTACACCCCAATCCCAAAATAGTAGAGAAAAGCATGATATCCAAGGGAAGGATGATATGCTCAATATGCCTTGAAGATGACCCAGATCACATGATACCCTGCAAACACAAGTTCCATGCGAAGTGCATCAGACAATGGGGTTAAAGAAGTGAAGACGGAATGAATGTGCACTATGCAGGAAGAACTTTTCCCTCAGCTCAATCAGAAAGTGTGCTCCTTGACCCGCATGCTTCAGTTGGAAGATAGTTTTATCCGCTATATCACTTCTATAATTTCACTTGATCAGATTAAGTGTTTCTTGATGAATAAGCTGTGAATATTCGGACTTTACAATATTATTATACGCAAGGAATGAAATCAATCGCCCACATTCACTCGATTAAACGCTCTACTCTGACTCCTCTTTCTGAAAAGGTGCCAACATTGCCTTCTGTGCGCAACAGGTCTTCCGAGAAGCCACAGTCCTTCCACTTTACTGCCAAGAGAGAGATATTCATGAACGTACCGACTGTTACATGTAGAGTTCCCTATTTCCCATTACCCTCACATTAAGGAGGCAAGATCCCCTTCAGTCATCGTTGGTCCTTGAGATCAGCCAGAAAGATCGTTGTCAAGAGTGTGAGTGAGGAGAGTCCTACCCTTGCTCAGAATAATAAATTTAAAACTTTCGAAATCAACAGCGACGGTTACAAATGGTTGAATCTCCAAGGGGTTGGGGTTGGGGTTGGGGTTGGGGTTGGGGTTGGGGTTGGGGTTGGGTTGGGGTTGGGGTT
>JALQPE010003227.1:0-12447 GCA_030407315.1 Asparagopsis taxiformis | reverse complement strand
CAACCCCAACCCCAACCCCAACCCCAACCCCAACCCCAACCCCTAACTATCTATTTATTACATTCAGATTATATAATTCAAAAAGCAGTTTTGAAGAAGTTGGAGCACTTCTATATTTTCTCTTTCCATTATTGAGATTCGTTCCGTAGTCTATTGATTTCTCTTTCATACTGGTCCTGCATTTTGTTGACTTACCTACTGTGAGCATCCCTCATTTGTCTGTTCTGGGTTTCATATCTATGGCTTTCTCGCCTTGCTTCTTACAGCTCTGTCTTAAGGTTGACACTGTAAGCCTTGCATTCTTCGAGTAAATGGACTATTTCTGCCATTTTTTCATCCCTTTTCTAGATGTCTGACTCCTGCTGCTTGATGATCCTATCGAAGTTTTCAACTTCTTCTGTAACCTTCTCGCTGTCTTCCTGGAGTGCAGCATTCTGCTCTTCAAGTTCTTTGTTTGTCGCCAGTACCTCCTTAATCCTCTCTTTGTTCTTTTCATACTTTTTTCTGATTGCATCTGCCTCATCGGCCCTTTCATTTGCCTTGCTCCTTAGGCTTTCGAAGTCTGATCTCAATACTTCTATTGTTTCGTTCTTATCCTCAAGCATGGTAGTCTTGGTGCTGATATCGGCTTCCAGGTCTTCTACTCTCTGCTCCAGTGCTTCCATTTCTGCTGTATTTTTCCCTATCCTGTCTACTTCCATGTTGAGTCCTGCTATGGTTTCCCTTTGATCTTCTAACTGCTTTTCTAGCACCCTCCTTTCATACTGTAGTTTGCTGGTCTCATCGTTGAGGACCTTGATGTGATTGGATTTGGTTGCCTTGATATGCTCTAGTTCACCTTCTAGTTTGCTTTTCTTGTCAATGATGGTCCCCACTTCCTGCCTGAGTTTGAGGAGAGCCCCTTGCAGCTCTTCGATGAATTTCTCCTGATCTCTGACCTTCTAATGGTAGGCCTTAAGTTGTGTCTGGCTATCTGCTTCCTGCCTATGTTTCATGTCCAGTTATCTCTGAGTGCCCTTGTACTTGGCCATAGTTTCCTCTAGACCTGACTTATACTGCCCTTCTATGCTCTCTATTTCTGCTCTCATCTCTGCCTCCAGTTTCCTCATTTCCTCCTCATATGCCCTTTCGTTGTCATTGCACCTGGTCTCCCACTCTCGGACTATCTCTGCTTTTTCGAGTTGGTGCTTATTCTCTAGTTCGTTCTGTTTGCTTTCGAACTTGAACTCGTACTCCCTGAGTAGCTCCGTAAGTTCCCGTATCCTGTTCTTGCACTCGTTGATGTCCTTGACCAGATCCCTGTTCTCATCGTAGAGGCTCTCACATTTCCTCTTCAGTTCTTCGCTCTTGATGGTTGATGTCTCTATGTTCCTGAGTGCCTTATCGTGTATCTCTGCCATTCTGCGTTCATAGTCCTTGCTCAGTGCTTTGTACTCTGCATTTTCAACCCTTAGTTCACTGATGTCCTTGTTGAGTCTAGCTACTTCGTTTGCTTTAATGTCTACTGTTTTGCTGGCTGTTGCTCTGGATTCGAACATCTCTTCCAGTCTCCTGTGCGCTTCATTGAGTTTGTTCTCCTTATTTCAATCTGTTTGCCATACTCACTGAGCTGTGAACATAGTCTCTCTATTTCATTATCCTTCTTCAGACTTTCCTTAAATTGCTGTGCGCTAGTTAGTTCGAGATGAGCTATCTTGCTCTTCAGGTCTTAGATGACCTCCTCCTTGAATCCAATAGCATCTTCCAATTCTCTCACTCTCGGATGCACCTTCGCCTTCCTTGGATCAGCATGATGGGTAGAAATCTCAGGCTCTGGTTGCTTAGAAGTACTGTTTAGCATAATATTCTGAAGGTGCCTATTTTCTGAAGAGTCACTCTCCAGCATCTTCAACTATGCTAGCAACTACATTGGAACCCTACCATCAATCTTCTTCAATCCTGCCATCTGGAGAACAGAGCTCTCATAAGGGAACCAATGTATTCAGGTCTATTCGAACATATAGGGTTAGATGCATTCCTCTTCTCGAAGGACACTTCGGCCAAGGATCGTAGCCTCGATAGCACCTTCATGCCCTCGGAACTCCTGATCTTATTTCCTGCCAAATCGACCAACTCTAACTGCTGAAGATTGCCATCTAAACCCTCGAACCCATCAATGAGGTTATGAGAAGCGATGAGTTTCCTTAGTTTGTAGCAACTCTCAACTCCCTTCAACGACTTAATTCGATTAGTTGGGATTGATAGCTACTATAGCTCACCTAAACAGCCTATAGGGACGATCTGAGTCAGAGAGTTGCCAGTGAAGTTAGCCTTGCTGACCAGAGGGAAGAATTTGATGCCCTGAGTTGAGACAATGGTGTACATCTAATGATGAGAACTTCTCCGAATACATGATCTTTAACTCGGTAATGTCCTTCGATTTCAACTATGGGTTCTCACTGAAGAGTTAGTTGATGGAGGTGAGTCCTGCCTTGTATGCTGAGAGTTGCCTGTTATGCAGTTTGACTATATTCTGTTAGTGCATATTCAAATCACTAATATTGTCGTTTGCATTGACTATATTGAACATAGGGGTGAGGGATGGCTGATCTAATCTCTGATTAATGGGCAGATATTGCTGTCGTCCATACTAAGCCGAATGCACCGGATCCCATCTGAACTCCGAAGTTAAGCGGTTTAAGGCGTGGGTAGTACTAAGGTGGGGGACCGCTTGGGAAGTCCGCGTGACGACAGCCCTTTTTATTTCCATTCATCCCATGTTCCTTTCAATCTGATACCTTGATTCTATTCTTGACCTTTATTCTTTATGGATTCTGACTGTTTCTTATCACACGTCACATGATCTTCTAATCAGTCTGATCTGTCTATTTATAATAATTCGATACAGATTCTGGTATGTCCAAGGTGAATGAGATCATATCTGCCATATCGGTGACTTCTCCTTAGATGGTGTTCTCGAATAAGGTGTTCTTGAGTGAGGAGTCGGCCTTCCCTCGTGATCGGAGGTTCCTGGTGCTTCGGGGCCACATTCTGACTTATGCCCATTCCAAGCAGGTGGGTGAGGGCAAGCTGGGCATGCATAAGAAGTTCAGGGAGTTCCTGCACTTGAGTTTGACTGACAAGGAGTTCATTCAACTGTATGAGCCTAAGGACAATGATCGGTTCTCTCCAACTCTCACTGTGAAGCTGGAGATGATGATGCCACCCAAGGAGAGGACTGAAGTGGATGACATAGCCATCGGTGCCTACTTCAAAAAGAACTACAGTGACTACTACTTGGCTGTAGACCAGGTGTTTGCCATCGAGTACCAGGGGGTGCCCTACCTGCTGACAGTCGAGAAGGTAGTCGGAGGAGAGGGTGACAGCCATGTGTACCTATCCAAGGATACCACAGTGACCTGTGTAGCAGGTGGAGAACAGCAACTCAGACTCAAATCAGCCAGGAACGAAAAGAAGAACATATTTGCAGCCAACTTCAAGATGGATGAACTAGGCATAGGAGGGCTAGACAACGAACTCACCAGCATCTTCAGGAGGGCATTCGCATCCAGAAGACTTCCCCATTCCATCATCGACAAGTTCGGCATCAAACATGTCAAGGGTATCCTCCTCTATGGACCACCAGGCACCGGGAAGACACTCATAGCCAGGCAACTAGCCAAATCACTCAAGGCCAAAACCCTAAACATTGTCAATGGGCCAGATGTGTTCAGCAAGTACATTGGATAGTCAGAGGAGAACATCCGGAAACTGTTCGAACCAGCTAAAAAAGACGAAAAGAAATATGGGGAGGAGAGCCCCCTTCATGTGGTGGTCTTCGACGAAATAGATGCCATCTGCAGGCAGAGAGGGTCAGACAATTCAGGCACCAGTATAAATTAAATGAAATATAGATGCCAAGGATGCAGTGGTCAACCAGATACTCACCAATCTAGATGGAGTAGAGGCACTCAACAATATAGTAGTCATAGGGATGACCAACAGGAAAGATTTAATTGATGAGGCTGTGCTCAGGCCAGGAAGGCTGGAAGTCCATGTTGAAATAGGGCTGCCCAACGAATAAGGTCGACTGCAGATATTCGAAATACACACCAAAACACTCAGATAAAGGAACCTCCTCAACCCGGATGTCAGTCTGAAGAGACTGGCGCACATTTCCAAGAACTACACAGGTGCAGAGATAGAGTCAGTGGTCAAGAATGCATCATCCTACGCCATGACCAAGAACAACGATATCATGGACTTCAGCAAGGCATTCACCATCAAGAAAGGAACAACAGTTACAATGCTTGATTTCGAGAAAGCTCTTGAATAGGTTCTGCCGGCTTTCGGTATTGACCAGGAACACTTCGATATCTTCCTGAGTTCGTCCCTGATCGACTACGGGAGCACCTTCAGAGCCATTTGGCAGACATTGGAGAAGACGCGAAGGTTGGCTGAAAAGACACAACGATCGTCAATAATGCTGTATGGTCCTCCAGGAACAGGGAAGACATCCATAGCTGCACACTATGCTAAAGAGTGCAAATTTCCGTATGTCAAGCTAATCACCCCTGAGAAGTACATCGGAGTTCAGAGCATGGGCAAAATCAACAGTCTTCATCGAGTATTCAACGATGCATACAAATCGAAGGGATCACTCATAGTCATTGACAACATAGAAAGGTTGATAGAGTACGTACAGGTAGGACCAGACTTCAATAACAGCATAATGCAGACTTTACTCACATTGGTCAAGAAAGTGCCACAAGACCCAGAATGCAACATCATGATCATCGGTACGACCTCCAACTATGCCGCCATGGAGCTACTCGATATCACAAAGGCATTTGGACTCAAATTAGGAGTTCCAGAACTCAAAGCAGATGGATGCAAGAAGGTACTCGGATGCGATCTGGGAATCGGTACAGCACCCATCAAGAAACTGGTACAGTTCAAATAAACGGTACAAGGGAAGCCTAGAGAGCTATGGCCGGAAATGTGGGGCAAATTCGGATGACTGTATATCTCCAATAATTCTAAAAGTGCTAAGATATGTTATAAGTCAGAGAGTGGGTTGCATGATGAAGAAGATAAATATCATATAGGAAAGTTTTCTCCTCTGAAGCTCGTTAGGCTCCATTTGAGAAAGGGTTTGACCACTAAAGGTCCGCCGAATCCTCCTTCCACCGAGGTGGAAGTGAAAGACTCGACACCCCATTCTGAGATTACTCCAAACCCGAGGGAATGGAGTAATCTCAATATTGAGCTATCTCAGTTGGGTCAGCCAAGATAGTCTCTCGGTCTGGTCGAGTCCTTGACTGTTAGTCTCGAACTCACTCAGTTTGATAACCTCATTATAAGATTATGAACATCACATCTAAATTCTCCATTTATAGGCCTCCTTGACTGTTTCTTTCTGATGACTTTAGAGATTATACGATATTCGCCTTCCACTCACTGAGGTGCTTCGTTCCCTTCTATCTTGTATTTTCCCTTTATTTCTTATTGCTTTATTTTCTCCTCTTTCCTTGCCTGCAGTTGCATTTTCCTGCTGTTGATAATTAGCATAATTGGGTTGTCTCTCTGATACCTGATCGATTGCATGGGTTCCTGCTGTTGATCAGCTTTATGAAGTGGGTTGATTGGAATATTCTAATTTAGTTTCGAAAGTATGAACCAGCATGGCTAGGTGCCTCAGATGTACTTCTAGGATGACCCAACCATAACGACTGTGTCTGACAGCACTCAGAAGATCTCTGGTTTGCTGGTGAAGATCAATGAAACCACGAACATAATGAGTAAGACATTCGAGGATACGTTGCTTCGGCATGAGGAGCAGTTCATTAAGGCTTACCGAGTGAAGATGTCGGAGTTAGCTAGGCTCTATGAGCAGCTAAAGAAGACCCTCGAGGACAGGTTCATCAACAACACCCTCATGAACAGGCTGGACATCATTGTTCGGGAAAGGGACTACTTCAAGTACGAGAGTCTAAAGCTGAACAATCAGTACCAGGCACTGGCAGATGAGCAGAAGAACCTCCAACTGCAACTGAGGAACCTCAGCGAACAGACAGGCATCTACAAGCACCTACTCGAAGGTAAGCATCAAGGAATGTAGATGAAAAACTCAGGAACAGGGAAGTCGACGAACTTAACCAGGAACTCAAGGCCAGTATCAACTAACTGGCCAAGAGGACAGGACACACACAACCACCCAAGGAAACAAAGGAGGAAACGACACCTCCAAGCAACTATTAGAAGAAGCAGAAAAACTGGACCAGCAGTACCACCTCACCAAGAGGCTCGAAAAGATGAAAGTGCAAGCCAGGGACAAGGACTAAAAGATAAGGACACTCAAAATTAGACTGGAGAACTCAGAAAATGCCATTAATCAAAACTTCAACGATGCACAGGAAAGGAAAAACCTGCAACAGGTATTCAGAAACTGTGTAGAAAGCTGGAAGAGGGACGTATTCACCAAAAACAAAATGAAAGGGAGTACAATCAACAGCAGAACATTGTATGGAACACCTGCTAGCAACACAGATGGGTTCGACAGCTTCAGATCAGGAGGATGGACCATGGACCAATTCTCAACATCATCCAAAAAGTAAACCTAGAGTAATTAAGAGACCTGCTGAAGAAACTGTTCACAAGTGGAGACTTCCTGCAATTTATCGATGAATTGTTGTTCGATGACGAGTGTAAGCTGACTATTGAGAAAAGCAACAATGAAAAATGGATGGAAAGTAACAGGAAACAACTCTTCACATACTTGAAGGAGAAGAGACTCTTCACCAAGGACAGAGGAATTAGAACTCAAAGTAAGGGTATGAGATGGTGATACTGATAAAACTGTATTAATATCATTGATCGAACCCAGATTAGCTATAGAGCAGAATCAATGGGAGGAACTGACCTCTTGAGTTTGATATCGGTGTGTATGAGTATTCATTGATTCTTAGATGGAAGGATTCGATTTGATATTGATCGTAATTGATGATCATATTTATGATGGTTGTTCATTTTCTGAGATCGCAGCAGAACACTGGTTTGATTTGTTGGTGCCTGACTGTGTTGCAGTTGCCGCACCTGTATACCTTATCCTTGCATTCATTGAGGATGAAGGGTACTGGGATGCAGAACCAACTGACAGTGAAGGTGAGGGTGGCACACCAGAACCAGGTCCTCTGTCCTGGTACATGGTTGGTGGTGACTCCCTGGGCAGATCCACAATGAGGACATGGAGTTGTCATCATCATCATCTCGATCTCAGCTTCAGTTGGAGGAGCTGGGGCAACAGCAGGAGGCAGTGGCACATTCATAGATGGGTCTCCAGGGTACACCGGCATCCCTACCTCAGTATTGTTGGCTGATGGCTATGTCGGGTTGTCCGAAAATGGACGGCCAACCGGAGTCTGGTACTGCTGCATAGGCACATCACCAAAACGACCATCCACCTCATTGGCACTCTCAGCCACGAACTAATCCTCAAAATGGGTGTGTCTAAGATAACATCCAAGATTACCCCTTCCCACTCATTAGTCCTCGATCTATGTTAATATTATCGGAATTCAAAGGTGCATTTAAGTTCAGTCATCTTGAAACATACTTCTACCTCCCAAAAAATTAGGAAATAAAACAAAGGAATTGATGGTTGATTAATGGAATGGATATCTGGGGAAGGTTACTGACCTGTTGGCTTGGAAGATAATCGTTAATTTAATCTTTAATATTTATTCATTATTTTGGGAAAGACCAGGACTCGAGTCTAAAGTTAGTTGAAATTCAACAAACAATACCTTAACTGAGACTCAGTTAAGGTGAATAAATCCAAGAAATTGAGAATAATCTCAATATGGTTGTGGTTGCTGTGGCAATAATACTCGCACTGAAAATCCAGTTATTAGTGGAGGTTGAAGGGGAATACCTTGGATGAAGATGATATGCAAATCACTGTATAGATCAATAGCCCTTGTTGGCATCCTCGAGCTTGTAGGTGGTGTAGATGCCATTCTTGCCGTCTCCCTTATAGCCGGTGTAACCATTGTTGTAGTTGCCGTTTCCGTTGCCGTTTCCGTAGCCGTAGTTGCCGTAGCCGTTGCCATAGCCGTTTCCGTAGTAGTCCTTCCTGTAGATGCAGGAGTAGCTTCCGTTGTCCCAGTCGTATCCCTTGTTGCAGGTGCACTTGGAGGCACTCCAGATTCCGTTCTTGCAGGCACAGGCATTGTTGCCCCAGTAGCCGTGGTTGCCGCACTTGGAGACACACCTGTGGTTGCTCCAGCTCCATCCTGCGTTGCAGACACACTTGTCGTTCTTCCAGGCACCGTGTGAGCAGTCATAGTACCTGTAGATGCTCCTGTCATTGTCATAATCGTAGTCCTTGGGGTAGTTGTTCTTGTAATCGTAGGTGTAATCGTAGTCGTAGTCCTTGCTGCGGTAGTCGTAGCTGACATCGTACCTGTAGGACTTGTTGTACCTGTAGATGCTGGGGTTGTACCTGGAGCATCCATAGTAGTAGTCGTCCCTCCAGTAGTAGCCGGCATTGCACTTGCACTGGTTTCCAACCCAGGATCCATAGCCACAGTTGACCTTGTGGCAAAGTGAGTCAGAGTTACCCCAGTAATAGCCCTTTCTGCATTCGCATTTATTGTAAGAGCTGCTCCAGTCAGAATAGTCAGGGCAAGACCTGGTCAGCTTGCTGCCGGGCAGGTTGACGGTTGAGGTAACCAGACCAACGGTGGCTGCGACTCCAATGACTGTCTTCATCTAATTCCAGAGAAATAATTATCCATTTCAAGATACACATCCATTTAAACCCCAAAACCACATTTTTCACTGGATTTCACTGCTTAAAATGCGATCTAATTATCCCATTACACCCATCAACAGTCCGGAAAATCCCACTCTTTATTCTTTTAATTTGCCCGATTTCTTTAGAAATTAACTCCGGTGGGAGCGGACATCAGTATGTAATAACAGATCAAAGATCCAACCTGGCAGAGCCATTCTGGAAATAGATTACTATAAATAAATTCGTAACTCCTGTTCTCTAAATTGTGGGGCTACTCCACTTTAGATTTTGGGAAACAGTCACCAAACTAAGTCAAAATCGAGTGAGTTTTATTCATCGGTCAAATGCTGGACCCAGTACTTCTGAATTACAGCGAAAATATCGCTTTGCATTAATGGAGAAATGTAAACCATCAAAAATGTTAGCAAATCGCATAAAAAAGATAAAAATGAACCTTGATGGAATGACTATTTGGTGACAGCGATTATTTCTTGAATTGTTCTTGGATAACCTGTGATTTAGGTGGATTCAGCTCTTGATGATTATTTGAGACGCGACCCAACAATCATTAAAATAAATATTCTTTAATGATTATTAATATGAAGAATATTTAGCCTTCTTTTCTTTAATTTAAATATAGTCAAGCTATCTATGCTTGGTTATGACCAGGCATGAACTGCGCTTGATTCATTTAAATATTCTATTTTTCAACGGCTCGGGATCACAAGGATATTCCTTCACAATATTTGATGTGCTTTGGGATAAGAGTATTAATCGAATTTTATGGAATATTCTGATTTACCTTCTTTGACAGGTTTTTTTTCGAATGATCATAATTGAGAGACATGACAAATAAACTTTAAGTTCGACCCACCTATAATGATTTCACTCCTTTTGATGCTATCATCAAATCTATTGAATTCTTGGCGGACACCACTCATTGGGAAAATAAATATTGATATTGAACTCCAGTTCAAAAGGTATGATGAATAGAGTAAAAGACGAGGTCCAAGATAATCATTAATAAGTTTCAATCTTACTCAGTAACGTCTTAGTTGCTCTTAATTTGAAGATGAGATTTTTCTCTTTGCTTTAGAACAGTAGCACCAATAGGCACATAATCTTGATTCAGTAGAGGCTTCTGCTCACTTTAGAAGTGAAGTAAACTATTGAGGTTCGCCAAGTGGCCTTCGCCTAACGTCCTTAGGGATAGACTTATATTTTAAGGTTGCTTTGAGTCTGCAAGGGGGAAGTAGTCTTCTGATGCTCAGATCTTTACTGATTGCCCCATTTTACCTGCATGTAGTCTTCTTTGGGTATTTGTTCTTTGTCAGTGCGTGTTCCTATTTTTCTACGGTATAATTCTATCGTTTAAATATCAAATGGGGAAGGTTCCCTTAATAGTATAAGGCAGAACTCCTCCGATAAGAACAGCTCATGTTAGTTTTCCTTTCAAGTTGGTTCTTTGGATGAGCATACTGACAGTATATGGCACAGCCATGGACCCTCAGTTCAGTGAGTTGTCCCGTTACGATTCTGGAAATGGAACACTTCTGGAAGTTGCCCATGATTCTGATGGTTCCAGTGAGGTGTTCGTGGCTAGGTTGGTGGAGGACTATCCAAGGGGAGGAAACCTAACCATATCGATATACGACTAAGGGTAGGAACTTGGGTCACCCAAAGAGATCATAACAATTCCATTCAGAGATTTCAGCTTCAGTCCAGGGAGACCACCCCATACCCTCAGGAAACTACAAGTACGTCAAGATAGGCAAAGAATATTTGTAGAAGTGAGGGTGCCCTTCATCAGCAGTCAAATGCTAGTACTGAACAGGGTGGGGACGAATCGACTATTCTCAGCAGATGGGTCATTCTCATTCACCTTAGGACAGTATCACAGCTACTTCCTGTCCTCAGACTTCACTAAAATGGTATATCGGTACTCAGGTTCAAGAGGTGATAATTTCGACCTATTGATACTTGGGTCGAGATTGGTAAGACTATTCCCAGTAAACTCTAGCAGCTCCCGAAAACAGGATGTCATATTTGAAGAAACTGGGAACTAAATACTGGTTCTGACGGACTCCTTTAACAGTTCAGGTTAGATCAGCCATCTTAATGTCATCAATGGGACTGGAGGCTATTTTGTATGGCAGAGGATTGTACTGCCTCGATTGTCTTCTAACTTTAAGATGAGAATCAGTCCTGATTAGCGACGACTCTATGTTGCTACATGGTCTGATAATGGAACAAGAATCCACTTCTTTTCCCGAAGAGGATTTGGTTCTACTTGGCGACTGGATTCCTCTCTGGTTATTAATGGATGGTATGAGATGGTCGGCATATCCTGTTCTGGTGAAGTCGTCACAATGGACAGATCATTAAACATAGTGACTTGGAACTAAGGGGGTAACAGTTCTTCAAGCATCCAGGCTCCGTCTTCAGTCAGAAACTTCAGTAATAGGGATTTCCTAGATTGTGCAAGTTTATCATTAAGTGCACATTCCTCCAATTCAGTGTATATCTATGGGCTTACATGCCCAACATCATTCGTCAACAATACGAGATGTTTATCGTGTCAATGCACAGGCACTTCAGATGGAGGAAATACAGGAGGCAATACAGGAACAGGAGGTGAGGGTACTCCAACAGGTGGACCAGGATAAAGAGAAGAACAGGAAGGGTAAGGATCCAGTATCGGCATCATCGCAGGTGTAATCATTGGCATCATCATATTCTGCTGCGTAATATCCTGCTCAGTTGGGTGCTACATCCGCAAGAAAAGACAGAAGGCCCAAGATAACAACCAAGAACAAGCACTCAAGACAACCAACCCAGAAAAGGCCATCAATTATGATGATAAAAGAGTCAAGAACGAGTTTAGTGACTCAGAACTACACCCCAATCCCAAAATAGTCGAGAAAAGCATGATATCTAAGGGAAGGATGATATGCTCAATATGCCTTGAAGATGACCCAGATCACATGATACCCTGCAAACACAAGTTCCATGCGAAGTGCATCAGACAATGGGGTTAAAGAAGTGAAGACGGAATGAAATGTGCACTATGCAGGAAGAACTTTTCCCTCAGCTCAATCAGAAAGTGTGCTCCTTGACCCCGCATGCTTCAGTTGGAAGATAGTTTTTATCCGCTATATCACTTCTATAATTTCACTTGATCAAATTAAGTGTTTCTTGATGAATAAGCTGTGAATATTCGGACTTTTACAATATTATTATACGCAAGGAATGAAATCAATCGCCCACATTCACTCGATTAAACGCTCGACTCTGACTCCTCTTTCTGAAAAGGTGCCAACATTGCCTTCTGTGCGCAACAGGTCTTCCGAGAAGCCACAGTCCTTCCACTTTACTGCCAAGAGAGAGATATTCATGAACGTACCGACTGTTACATGTAGAGTTCCCTATTTCCCATTACCCTCACATTAAGGAGGCAAGATCCCCTTCAGTCATCGTTGGTCCTTGAGATCAGCCAGAAAGAGATCGTTGTCAAGAGTGTGAGTGAGGAGAGTCCTACCCTTGCTCAGAATAATAAATTTAAAACTTTCGAAATCAACAGCGACGGTTACAAATGGTTGAATCTCCAAGGGTTGGGGTTGGGGTTGGGGTGGGGTTGGGGTTGGGGTTGGGGTTGGGTTGGGGTTGGGGTT
>JALQPE010003226.1:0-19901 GCA_030407315.1 Asparagopsis taxiformis | reverse complement strand
CCGCTCAGAGGTTGGAACAAATCCGATACCGTCTTTACGGCCTCTACCGTTTCAAAAACCTCTTCCCTATCCAAGGTTTCGTCAAGGTCTCTACTTCCACATAAACAATGTCTCCCAACTCACCTTGGGCAAAATCCGTATACCCACAGTCGCGACATTATCTTCTATCCGTACCCATTCGTGGTCTTTTGTGTATTTTCAATTCAGGTGGTATGTTCATTTTTTTGTTTTTTATGCAGACAAATGTAACGGATTCTGAAAAGGTTTTCAAGAATAAATTGAAGTTGAAATATTAAACTCCATGCAACATTTGGCAAATGTCAAATAGATCCTATTCCTAAATCAATTCAAACAAAAACAACGTTAGGCATGGCGCCTCCAACATGGGAAGTTTATACTTTCCCATAAAAATTTTGAATATGTACTTGTATCCGTGTTTAATTCCCAAAATTGTAACGCAGGGTAAATCCGGCATTTATGGTAGTCTGCGGAAAAGCTGTGGATACAGCAAATTGTGAGAACGAATGGTCGTAGAAGAACAGGGCGTTCAGATTTTTATTCAGTGCATAGTCCGCAGTAAACTTAATGGACAGAAGGTTTGGCCAGAGGTGATCTGGTTATTGTCTATATCCAAATTTCGGATGATGGTAATATTGTCACGAGTGTGACATCCGCCTTAAGGTTTAGGTCTCCCTTAAGCCTAGTTTTGTTGCCCCCAATATTGGTTACGAATTTTACGTCTTTAAAACGGTATCCCAAACCTACCGTATATTCCTTGCCGCTGACCTCTGTCATAAGGTTGTTGTCAAAGCTTAGGGACAAGGCCCTATCGGTTCGTACCTCGGCCAGAACACTAATGGAATTTTTCATTTCAAAATCGACACGCATCAGAGGATTGAACTGATCGGTAAGCACCACATTGTTCAAAATAAGGTCTGGTAACAAATCTCCGGTTTCGGAATCGATATTGCCATTTTCCTTTTCTAAATTGGTTTGGAAGGAATTGATACTATAAGCGGCACGGTAACCATGGTCAATGAAACCGCTTGAATTTTTTCTTGAACCATTTGTTTCGCATCAATCCGGTATACTTTATGTTCCAGTTGGAATAGGAATGTCCCGAAAAGCATCTAGATTTACTCTATTCACATCCTGACCGGTATATGCCGCAAAAAATGCGGGTAAAAGTACTTCTTGATTAGTCTTGCCATACAACTGTGGAAAACCGTCCTCATCCAAATCGCCCACGGCTTGTCCTCTATCCGCTACCAATCTATTGGCAATGGTTATCCTATTCTCCTTAACTTTTCAAAGGTTTCGGAGGTAAATTCGTCGCTTTGCTAAAGGCCGTGCCGATCATCATGGTGGAGATACTGAAATTCCAAATTGATTACCCAATAATTGATTATATCTGAGGCCACCATTTTCAATATCGGGAATCACTTCAAATTTTCCTGATAACTACTGGAATATTGCCTATCTGCAGATAAATCTATGGTCAAATCATTCGTAACTTGGGCGGTTGCCGTGATATTCAATTGTTTGTTGGTACGTTCCAGGAACTGTTCATTAAATCCATCGAATTGTGTTAACCATCCATTACGGGCAGCATCAAAACGTACATCGGCCTGACTGCCAAAAACAAATCCTACGGAAGGTCGTAAAGATCCAATAAAACCTATAGTCTGGGTATATCCAGGAAGCACTTTTCCATTGCTCTCATTGTAATTGATGTTTAAACGTTTCACCATGGTCAAAATATCGACAACCGTATTAAAAACGGCACTAGTCTTTTGTTTTTGCCCTTCTTCTTCGGATTTTGTGTTCCGGCCTTATCCCTGCGGATTGGAGATCTATTACGGCCACCTTGCATCTCGCTTTTTAAGCCCAATCATATCATAAAACTTCTGCAGGGTAAGGTTTGCCGTTAGGTTATGTGTATTGGCATTCTGCACTGTGTTAATATTCTCTCCAGCAACTACTCGAAGCGCATCCCCGCCCCGCTGCAATCAAAATTACTGGTGTAGGTATATTGGGCATTAATGAAATCCAGAGCAGGAATCTTATTGAACGGCAACTCATAGTTCAATTGCATTTGCTGGGAATGCCTATTAGGTTCCCCAAATCCCAAAATCCGTCCCAAAGCCCCAGAGTTTGATCTATTTGTGAATTCGGATCATCCTCATCCTCTAAAAAATTGCGCACAATATTGTTGTTGCTTCCCGTAAAATCAATCGTAAGGACTTGGTAAGATTATAGTTTATTGCATATTGCCAATTAAACTGATAATTCCGTTGCTGTAGTTCAGGAAGCTCCAAACGTTCCACACCTTCCTCACGTACATCCCTGAAGCGTTGCCTGTTAAACTGTCTGTTAATATTGGAGTTTACGGAAACAGTAGCCGGCAAAGATTTAGATTTAGATCCTTGAGCCACTGCCAATATTACCGGTAAAGAGCGAATCCTTTTTAGCAAAAGGTGCTACTTCCACAGGTTCAAAAGCGTGATTGTACACAAATCCCGTAACTACGTTTTGATCTTGTAGGTTGGCTATTTCAAAGTCCCTGTGATTTGTCTCGTTATAGGAATAATTGAAGGTAAAGTTTTCAATATCATAGAAATTGGCATCGGCTTCTCTCCCCTATCCTTGCGCACACCGATCAGGTTAATACTGGTCCGTTTGGTATAGTCCTCGGCCTGTTCCCTAATTTCTTCCGCTGCTTCGGCCGTAGGAGCGGTATCGATCAAATCATCCAATTTTAATCGTCATAGACCGGGTCAAACTCAGGGGTAATCAACTGTTCGGAAATACCATAATTGAAGGGAAGTTGTATACCCATTTTTTGGGTAGCAATTGACCTACGTTTACATTGGTGACCACATCATAGGAAATGGCATCTTCCCTGGCCCGTTCGTTGGGCATTTGATCGATGGCCCAAAACCTGAGGTACTCCTACTACCTGTAGCGGAGACATTGGCAAAATCGGCCAAGTTGGCATCCACCGCGGCTACAGCGGCCCAGCCTCCATTATTGTCCAGTCCGGCCAAACGTAATTCGTTGAACCATACTTCACCACGGGCCGGAAATCGTCCGTATTCTTTACCCCGACCATCATACTTCGTATACTTCCCAGGGATGGATTTCCTTTAATACCTATACGGAGCCTGCCGGGTCCTGGGAGCAAATTCTTCCACCGGTATCACTTCTCCATTTTCCACTTCAAAAAAGCGAATCTCGCTCAAATCCCCACTATTGATCCACAGGGATTTCACCTTGTTCAAATCACTTAATGCCAGATCCATTTCGTTATCCTCTGGCCAAATCTCACTTTCGGAAGTGGCCGTAAATGGCGTAAACCGAAGGGGCAGTTCTATCTGGTAAAAATTTTGTGTGAAATCCGTCCCGATTCTTAAAAACCCTACCAGGGAATATCATCATCGGAATAATCACTATCCACAATCTTCTCTGCATGCATGAACATTTTATCTTTTCATATTGCCGAAGGTCTATGTTCAAATTTTTAAAGACTCCCCGGGAATCCCGCGATTCTAAATTTTCCACAACCAAGGAAAGTGATTGCTCATTTTGCCGGATAATCGTGTTATTGTTGTTCAATTGTTCCCGCACTACGCCTGGAGGAAGCACATAGGGGATAGGAATCCTAGAGTTGTTCTCCTCAATATTTACGGTATTTACATCTACTACGGTTCCATCATCAGTAGGATCCGTATCCAAATCCTCATCCTGCAGATTTTTAAGATAGGTCCGCCAATCGCCCCGCACTAAATCAAGGGTAGCAAAGCGGAGCACCACATCACTATTAAAATTGGTCAGGTACATTCGCATGAAGCTGATGACCTAAAATCGGTTATACCTCCCACAGCTTCGGTAAAATCGCTTAATGGGACCTTATATTGTATCCATCTTCGGTTGAGTTGAGATCCGTCCGGCAATTCCGGTGTAACCCCTTCCTTAATATCGGTTACATATAAATCATCAATCGTAGTATTTGGTTGGATGGGAATTCGATATTCATAATAACTATTGACCGTATTCATGGTTAAATCCCGATCAATATCCTCAACATCCGGCAACGTAGTGGAACCCCTATTGGTGTTGGTCACCTGGACCGGAGAGTTCCCTGGGGGTTATTAAAATCGATATAGCGCTCCAAAATCCCACCTTCCCTGTTCAGGTAATATTGATAATTGTCCAAAGCGGGATCATCCCCAGTATTATTTGAATAAACCGATGCTTCACCGGCATCGTCCAGGCCATCCAGACCAATATCCTGAAGGCTACGATTGGTTTCGCTAGCATCAAAAGCATATACCAATGACTGTGTGGCCGGAACCTCACCCAGGATGTTGGGGCGACCAAATCATTGCTTTCTACTCCTGGCAACCCATTTTCATATTGTTTCTTACCGTCCCTAAGAACATCCTCAGAGATGTTTCCCAGGTTCAGGACCAGTTCTCCCGGACTTGTAGTTGTCCCGTCCACATAGGGATCTAATACCCAGAACTGGACAAATTCCACATTGGACTGTTCAAAGTTGGTACTACTTAGGGAACGCATAATACCGCCCCATTTGTTGTCCGGTGTTTCCGTATCAAAATTGGGATTATTGTTATAGGGACCCTTTTCATTGGATAATAAGCCAAATCCAAGGTATTCTGAACCGTGGTCTGACCTTGGGCGATATCAACTTGTGGAAAAACTTCATCTACGAATATTCTTCGTGTGGGATTGGTGGAAACATCGCTATCCGAAACACCTGATGGCCTTTGGTTGGTGTAAAATATGGGATCAATGGTATACCAGGCCATCTTGGCCCTGCCATAACCATTTAAAAGATTGTCCGGGTCTTCTGGCGAGCTTCCGGACAATTGCCCTCCCGGAGTAAACTCCAATGGGGTACTGGCCAAGGTCCAACCCAAAGATCCCCGTATATCTATCAAGGCCTGTGCGCCTTCAAAATCATCCAGATATGTTGTGGTTCCCCTGAAAATCGGCATTTTTTGGAGAATTGGGTTTTAACCAAGCTACCTCTGCGCGTACGATACATTGGAAGGTACATCTGTATCTATGTTCGGCAATTTGTTGACCATTCGCGTAAGGAAGGCACCTCGGTTGAAAAGTTTCCATTAAGACCAAAAATGGTATTATTTACAGGTTCAACACCAAAATTTGATTTTGGGTAAGAGGCCTTTCATTTAGATTTAACCACGTAGCCCTAACACAAAGTTCTCGTTAAATTGATGTTCGACATTAACACCGGTAAACCTTCGGTCTGTTGACCAAACACGGCATTGTTCTCAACAGAAATATTTATGGGGGTATTGGAGGCCTCAAGACTCGGATCCAAAATTTGTACCGTCCCTGCCTGATAGTTTACGGTATAATCTATACCCTCCTGCAATTGCCGGCCCCAGCGGTAACTCGTACAGATCCTCGAGGGACGTTAAACGCTCCTATGGGAATTCCGCTACTTCCTTCAGACTTATAGCGTCCTTTTAGGATAAACTTATTCTTTCTGGATCTTGCAAGGCAGCCGCCTTGGTAAGCTCATACATGTCCCTAAAAACATACTGTTGCTGGTTCGGGTTATATCCTTGTATGTTCTCGTAGGTTCCACCACAAGTTCTTCAAATAAATATTCGCCAAAGGGTTCCACCTTTGTGAAAATAATAAGTCCTCCTTGGGTATTCACCGTAATTCCGGGTACAAAATCAAAGAAACCGTCACCTCCAGGCTGCACATCATTGTAGATATTCAAGCGATCCAAATTAAAACTTCTAAAAGGATATCTTCTTCCAAACCTGTGGGCCAAGTGGCATCATCTACAGGTGTAATATAATTTCTAGGGGTAGGGTCGGAATACAAATATTCATCTTAAAGTCTTCCTGGCTCAATTGAAAAGCTCCAGTAGCATATATGTTCTTCATCATCAAATCCCAAATGGGATCTGAGATATTGGTAATATTGCTTTTCAACAACTTAAGAATCAAGGTATTGTTTTCGATTATCGGGTTTGCTCCACCAGAAACCGTAGTAGCATCCAGACCTCCATTGGCAAATTCCCCAACTTGAAAGACTTGCCCGTTAAAGGTATATTGGAATGCAACGCCCAATACCTCGTCATTGCTCAAACGCTGGTTCAGGGATATATAGCCCAATTGTGAATTGAAATCATAATCCCTTCCCGCTTCCAACTTTCTCGCATTCTCCAAGATGGCATAATCAAATCCTTGGTTTGATTGATATCCAGGAATGTTAAATCCAGCCTCCACAGTAGCAATGTCCTAATAGACTGTGTTAAAGCACCTGTACCTATCTGGTCCGGGTCAAAATCATTGGCATCGTTCCTAGGCAGGACATTACCAGGGTCATTGAAGAAACCGGCCGGAGCACCATTAAGAAGCCCAATCCGGGTCTGTTCCTCGTTGCTTCCCCAAATCTTGTATGGCGACAACATTTCGTACATTTAAGGTTTGCTGACTCCTATTGGTTACCCAAACCTCCAAACGGGTAATCTGGACCTGGCTTTGGATAAAAGGATAATTGGCCAAGGCGTCATCATATTGGTCCCGAAGTACTGGGCCAAGAAAAAGTGTTTGTCCTCGTCATAGTCCAGGGCGGTAATGGAAAAGTCGTTCAATGTGCCTCCTCCTTGGGCTACTACCGTATTGTTCTGGGAACGTTGCTCAGAAAAGACCGCGGTAACCGAGGTCCTTCCAAACTGTAATTGGGTCTTTACCCCGAACAGGCTTTGCGCTCCTTGTATCAAAGAACTGTTCAAAGGCATGTTTACATTTCCGATCTCTATTTTTTGGATAATATCGTCTTCTGTTGGGGTATAGTCCAACTTTACGATATTTTGAAAGTCAAAAGTAGCCTCGGTGTTCATAATTGGCGGTCACCTGCAACCGTTCCCCAATTTTACCCAACATACTCAAGCTGATACGCTGGTCAAAATCAAAGAAAGATTTGTTCTGTTTCGAGGCGAAAGTGCTGGATTGTCATTCTTTTGCCAGATTACCCTAGATCCATAGCGACTGAACCCTGCGGTATGACCTCAATGGTATTTCCTCCGAAAACGGACTGAAAAAAGTTATTATTGATATAAAAGTTGGGAAGCAGGTTTCTGCGCGCTTCCTCACTACCTCCTTTTTGCCGGAATAGGCATCGGACTTTCCTTGAAGTATTCCTTAATACCTTCCTGCCTGGCCAATTCCATGTATTCTTCAGGAGTAAGAATTATGGGATAGCCTATATTAAATTCTCCAATACTTTCATTATAAATATACCTGTCCAGTTTGGGGTCGTAAATGTACTTGGAGATTATGCTTTCAGGGTTGGGCATTACCAATTTCCCAAATCCGGGCCTGTTTTTACAGAATCCTGCTGTTGTTCACAGGTTCTTCCCCTCAGTTTCCTGTGCTACGGCAGACGCCGAGATCATCAGAAGAAACAGGAATAGGAAAGTAAGCTTAAATGTTAATTTAAGAAATTGCTTGGCCCCTTTTTTCAAACTTGCTACAAATTTTTAAGCGCGTGTTTTATAATGTTCTCAACGCTTAGAGAAGGGTCTTGGTTTAGCACTTTGTCCACTGCCTTTTCGGCTTGTCTTCGGACAAAGCCAAGAACCTCTAAAGCAGATAACGCTTCTTCTTTATTTGTATTGTTTGAATTAATGGAAACTTCATCTATATCGTAGACCTTCAAAATTTTGTCCCTTAGGTCCAGAATAACCCTTTGTGCGGTTTTTGCCCCAATTCTTTTATTGCTTGAATTGTGGCCACATTACCATTAGCAATGGCCTCCCGTATTTGGGTGGGGACAAGGAAGACAACATGGTCCTTGCCGTGCTAGATCCTATTCCTGAAACAGACAGCAGTAAACGAAATATTTCACGCTCGGATTTCTCCGCGAAACCGAACAATGTATGCGAATCTTCCTTTACTTGTAAATGGGTAAAGAGATTAATGAGCTCTACATCGGATATTGTGGAAAATGTGTGGAGCGATATATTTACGAAATAGCCTACCCCCCCACATTCAATAATAACATGGGTCGGATTTTTTCTATCAGTTTTCCTTTTAGGTGATGTATCATAAATCAAAGTTCAAGCGCAAATATCAACTTCAAGTTCAATTTGATATGCTTCAGGTTTAAGGTTTAAGGTTTAAGGTTTAAGTTTTAAGGAATGTATTCATTACACTAAAATCGATCACCGAGGCTAATTCTATAACCAAATTCTTATGCTACTGAGCACTACTTCTTGTTTTGGCGCGTTTGCGTTTTTCCCTTTCCTGGGCATCTATAACCGCTACGGCCGTCATGTTCACCATTTCATCAACACTGGCTCCCAGTTGTAGGATGTGGACAGCTTTTCGCAGTCCCAACATTATAGGTCCAATGGCATCTGCAGCATGTAGTTCCTTCAACAATTTATAGGTAATGTTCGCGGATTCCAGATTCGGGAATATCAAGGTGTTGACCTTTTTCCAGCAAGTTTTGAAAACGGAAAATTGGCTTTGAAGCATCTCCCTGTTCAGCGCAAAATCAGTCTGTATTTCCCATCTACAACCAAATTGGGATTTTCGTCATGCAGCTGTTCGACAGCCTTTCTTACTTTTGAGGCATGAGGATGATTTGAAGCGCCAAAATTGGCATAGGACAACATCGCTACAACCGGATCAAAACCAAAAGCGCTGCCTAAATTAGCTGTCATTCTAGCAATTTCAGCCAACTCCTCCGCGGTAGGATCAATATTGATGGATGTATCGGACAAAATCAGAGGGCCATTATTCGTTATCATAATATGGGCGGTCGCCGCCTTTCTTACATTGGTCGCCCTTCCAATAACCTCAAATACAGGTCTCACTACATTGGCATAGGCCCTAGAATGTCCGGTTATCATACCATCGGCATCTCCTTCCAAACCATCATGGCACCAAAATAATTGCGCTCCCGCATTTTATTTGTGCACTATACAAAGTAGTTCCGCTTCTCTTCCTACTTTCCCAATATCTTTGGCATAGTGGTTTCTCTTTTCCAAGGAATCATCCCCATATTGATCAATGATGGGTACATCCGCATCAAATTCCAATTCTTTCTTTAACTCGGAAATAATTTGTTTATCCCCCAACAAAATGGGATGTGCTATACCCTCCTCGTAAGCAATCTGGCGGCCTTAGAACATCCAGGTGATCGGCTTCGGCAAAAACTATTTTTTGGGGTTTACCTTTGCCCTATTCATAAGTAAGCGCATCACCTTGTTGTCATCGCCAGATCGTTGTAGGAGTGCCTCACAATAGGCTTCCCAATTTGTAATTGGAGCCTTGGAAACCCCGCTCTGTATGGCGGCTTTGGCCACTGCAGGAGGAATTTCGGAAATGAGCCTCGGGTCAAAAGGTTTGGGAATAATATAGTCCTTACCGAAGTAAGTCTGGTCTCACCGTATGTGATATTAACCTGTTCGGGGACGGGCTGTTTGGCCAAATCTGCCAATGCCTTCACCGCGGCCATTTTCATCTCCTCATTGATAGTAGTCGCCCTTACATCTAGAGCACCTCGAAATATGAACGGAAATCCAAGAACATTATTCACTTGATTGGGATGATCCGAACGTCCCGTAGCCATGATGATATCATCCCTGGTTTTACAGGCTAACCCATATTTTATTTCTGGATTTGGGTTGGCCATGGCGAATACAATGGGATTTTTGGCCATGGATTCTAACATTTTTGGAGTCACAATATCGGCAATGGATAGTCCAATAAAAACATCCGAATCCTTCATAGCCTCTTCAAAGTATCTATTTTTTGGTCCGTGGCAAACTCCAGCTTTTCATGGGATAGATTCTCCCTGTCCTTCGGATTACGCCTTTGCTATCCAACATAACAATGTTTTCTGCCCTGGCCCCAAATGCTTTGTACAATTTGGTACAAGAAACTGCGGCAGCTCCCGCTCCACTGACCACTATTTTTACTTCCTCAATTTTTCTATTGTCAATTCCAATGCATTCAATAACGCAGCGGCGGAAATAATTGCTGTGCCATGTTGATCATCATGCATTACGGGAATATCCAGTTCTTCCTTTAATCGACGTTCTATTCAAAGGCCTCCGGGGCTTTGATATCCTCCAAATTAATTCCACCGAAGGTGGGGGCGATGGTCTTTACCGTTTCCACAAACTTGTCCACATCCTCAGTATCCAATTCAATATCTATTCCATCGATATCGGCGAAAATCTTAAATAGCAAGCTTTTACCTTCCATTACAGGTTGGAAGCCTCAGGTCCTATATTCCCCAAACCCAAAACGGCCGTGCCATTGGAATAACGGCAACTATATTCCCCTTGGAGGTATATTTGTAAACATCTTCTCGGTTCTTTTCGATTTCCAGGCAGGGCTCCGCAACTCCAGGAGAATAGGCCAATGCCAGATCACGTTGGGTGGCATACGGTTTGGTAGGTACTATTTTTATTTTTCCGGGACTGGGTTTGGCATGGTATACCAAGGCCTCCCGTCTACGTTTCTCTTCACTCATATCCGAAGTTTGATTTGTAAATTTAGCCTAATCTTTTAGGAAAGGGGTTCCCAAAAATAAAAAAGCACCAATAAAATTATTGATGCTTTCCCAAATGTTAAACTTAAACTACCAAAATGAGCCTACTACGATTGTAGTAACGACTAATAATATAATGGCTAAATACCGATAATTTTTATACCACGGAAGAGCACTTAGCTCTTCGGTCTCCTCGGTAAACATTTCCCTTTTGTATGTATACTCTTTTACCTGCTCCTCATCTGGAAGATCTGTCGCTAAACTTGCCACTACATGGACAATAATGCTTATAACGAACAACAGATTCGCCTTTGCCAAGAATGGAAATCATTGAGGTAAGGGAAATATCATATGCCGCCGACAATATCATAAAAAGAGCGAAGGCACCACCGACCAACAAACTAACAAAGGCTCCAGTACCATTCGCCCTTTTCCAAAAAAGTCCTAATATGAAAGCAGATACCACAGGAGGACTGGTAATGCGATGACCAATTGCAAATAGCCCCATAGCGAGTCGCTTACCTTTTCAATGAAAGGAACCCATGCTGAAGCCAGGACCACCAAAACCAAGGTAGCTATCTGACCTGCCCGAACCAATTGTTTACTTGTCATTTCCGGGCGAAGTTGTTTTACAAAATCCATAGTAATCAAAGTAGATGCCGAATTAAAGGTCGCGGAAACCGAGGACATCATGGCCGCCAAAAGACAGCTACTACCAGACCTAAAATTCCAGTGGGCAGTAATTGAAATAATAATACCGGATAGGTAAGGTTAGGGCAATCGGACAGATTCTCGCACATTCCGCCATTGGCCAAGGGGTAATTAAGTCCAGAAATATCCAGGTTGTTAAAAAGTATAAGGCCAACACGCCAGGAACCACCATGATAAAAATAACGGGGAGTTTTAAAAACCCTGCAAAAAGTGCCCCCCATCTCCCATGGTTCAGGTCCTTTGCCCTAAAACACGCTGTACCATAAACTGGTTATTGGCCAGAAATAAAAGCCTAGAAGAGGAACTCCGTCAATAACCCCCACCAAGGCATAAACTCATCATTGTCCGGACGTACCAGACTAAATACTTCATCCGAATGGACGGAATATATTTACCTTCGGCAGCTCTATCCCAAAATTCACCTCCCCACCGGCTAACATGGCGTCCAATTTTTCCATCATTCCCTGCCAGCCACCTCCCAATTGATCAAAAGCAAAGTAGGTAAGGAAGCAAGAACCAATAATGAGAAGCACGGCCTGTATCACTTCGGTCTGTATTACGGAGTTCAAAACTCCAGGAATGGTATATGCCGCTGCTGCGATGGCCAACATAATAATAATATATGTTGAGCTAATTTCAGGGAATAGCAATTTTAAAACAATGCTCCAACATAGAGGCCGGCTGCTGTGTCCACAAGGACATTCCCCAAAATAGTAATAAAGGAAAAATAGTAACGTGATCGTTTATCGTACCTGCGCATCATAAATTCCGGCATGGTGTAAACTCCGGATTTTAAGTAGAAGGGTAGGAAAAAAATGGAAAAGAAAATTAAGATTACTACGGCATACCACTCATAGTTATAAACACTGATGTTGGTCTGAAAACCATCCGAGGCTAACCCCACCAAGGTAGAACTGGAAATATTGGCCGAGAATAGGGCAATACCGACAATGGGCCAGGTCATGGTTCTCCCACCCAGAAATAATCCTCCGAACTGCTTCTCTTGGACTTTGATATTCCATAAATAATAATTCCTACAAGATAAACCAGAATTACAATTACGTCAATGTTTCCAATCCGCCCATAATAGTGTTGATTTAGTTTAGTCAGTTTTATTGGTTCATTTTGGCATTTCTACAATCAATCGCTGTTATTTTAAACTATAGTACATATTTATTGCCCAATTTTAAGAAATCTGAAAAAGTACTGTCTCCGAATATAACGTTTTTTAACGACTTCTTAAAAAATCTTAAAAAGAAAATGGCAAATTTTATTACGAAAACGTTTGCGCTTTCCAGCTGACAAAAAAAGAGGAGAAGAAAACCCTAAGGTTTTGAAAATCTTACCCTTAAAATTTATTTAATGAAGTTGATATTTCTTTGAGACCGGAAAATTTCGTGCGTTTTACAGCCGATTTCCGAAAAACCTTTTTGAAGACGTCCTCCGTTATTTCTTCCAGTCTTTTTTGGTCATGGACAGTAATTCTGGTTGGGGTGAAAAGAGGTTCGTCATGTGATTTGGAAAATCGATTCCATGGACAAACATCCTGACAGACATCACAACCAAAGATCCAATCTTCAAATTGGTCTTTTACCGAAGTTGGAATTTCATTTTTGAGCTCAATGGTGAAATAGGATATGCACTTGCTTCCGTCGACGACATAGGGCTCTACAATGGCTTCTGTGGGACAGGCATCGATACAGGCCGTACAGGAACCACAATGATCGGTTACCGGAGCATCGTAATCCAATTCTAAATCCACTATTAGCTCCGCAATGAAATAAAGGAACCCACCTTTTGCGTAAGCAAGTTGCTATGTTTGCCCATCCAACCAAGCCACTTTTCGCCGCCCATGCCTTATCCAAAACGGGAGCGGAATCACAAACGCCCGACCATGAACCTCGCCAATTTCTTCTTGAATAAACTGGAGCAGGTTTTTAAGCTTTTCCTTTATTACAAAGTGGTAATCCATACCATAGGCGTATTTTGACACCTTAAAGGTGTCTTGTATTTGGCTCTCGGAGGATAATAATTCAGCAGCAATGAAATCACCGACTTTGCCCCATCTACCAGCTTTGTGGGATCCAGGCGCTTGTCAAAATGGTTTTCCATATAATGCATCTCGCCGTGCATACTGTTCTTCAACCATTTTTCCAATCTAGGGGCCTCCTCTTCTAAAAATGCGGCTTTGGAAATACCACAGGACAAAAAAACCGAGGCGTTTGGCTTCTTCCTTTATTAAAACCGTATGTCGGCCTTTTCCATACATTATGTGCGTGCTGTAAGTTTTATATAAGCCCCTTAGGTTTTAAGCTAATCAGTGATGAACTTCAATTTCATGGGTAGTGGATAACCGGTATTTCTTAACCAAAAAAGCAATCGTCATTATCATCTCGTACATGGCAAAATTATTGCCTATGCACATTCGAGGTCCCGCCCCAAGGGAAAGTAATGAGCGGAAAAGTCCTTTTTAGCGTCCGAGGTAAAGCGTTCCGGGATGAATTGATGCGGGTTCTCCCAGAAATCCATGTGTCTATGTAACTCGTAAATGCTCATTAACCATACGGTACCTTTTTTAAATATATGCCCTTTTATGGTATCTTCGGCCAAACTAAACCCGATCCGTAAAATATACCGGGGGATAAAGGCGCATGGATTCCTCTATGCACTGTTGGGTATATGACAATTGGGTCAAAGCCTGTAAATTATTCCCATTTTCAAGATTAACTTCCTTTACTTCCTGAAAAAGTCTTTGTTGAATCTCTGGATGTTTTGCCAATAACATCAGTGTAAAGCTCAAAGCATTGGCCGTAGTTTCATGACCTGCCGTAAAAAGTACCATTACCTCATCGATCAACTGTTCCCTCTGCATGTTCGTACCATCCTCATAATGGGCATCCAATAGCATATCCAACAATCGTCCTTTTTCTCATTGGAGTCCAAGCGTTCCTGAACGATTCCATGATCAAATGCCTTGCCTCGCCGGATAGTTTTAAATGCCTCCATGTATCCCCTGTCAAATTGAACCACCATTTTAGATAGGGCATTCGCATTTCCTTGATCAACATTTTTTGGTTGGCTATGGTAATCTCCTTTAGACGTTGCATCCTATCACGGATATTGTCCGCACTAAAAAGGGATCTTGCCACTACCTGAAAGGCCAAATCTCCCATCATGGAAAAATATCATACTCGGAATTTACTTGAAGTGCATTTAGCTCGGCCACAATGGTTCTATACATCATGCCTATCAGGCCTTCCAATTTTTTCTTATGGAAGGCCGGTTGTATCATCCTCCGATGTATACGCCAGAACTCACCATTGGACGTTAGCAGTCCATGGCCGATATATTTGGCCAATTCCTTGGTCTGTAAGGACGACTTTCCATAGTTCTTGTGGTTTTTTTGAAGTATGTGCCGTATAGATTCCGCATTCCTGGTAAATACCCAATCATTGCTCCTACCTAAATTTATCCTAAAGGTGTCCCCATACTCCTGAAAATACTTGTGATGAAACGGCAAAGGGTTTTTTAGAATAGTCCTTCTGTTCCTTAATACTTCATATCGGGGGATACTTGGTAAATTTTTCATCAGAACAAGCCCGCTGATCACCACCTTTTATCCGTCCCAAATGTTTATAGGCCAATTCCGTTACCTCCCGGCCCCGTGGCGTACGCATGATAAAACCCTGTTGGATCAAAAAAGGCTCATAGACTTCCTCGATGGTCTCTGCACTTTCGAAACAGCTGTGGCCAATGTAGTAATACCGACCGGGCCTCCCTTGAATTTATCAATTATGGTGGTCAGAATCTTATTGTCCATTTCATCGAGACCATGGGCATCCACATGCAACGCATTGAGACCAAATTTTGAGATATCCATATCTATATTCCCATTACCCTTGATCTGGGCAAAATCACGGACACGGCGTAGAAGGGCATTGCAGATTCTTGGCGTACCTCTACTACGTCCGGCAATCTCAATGGCCGCTTCATTGGTAATAGGTACTTTTAAAATATCCGCACTACGCTGCACTATGGTGGAAAGTAATTCAGTGGAGTAATACTCTAATCGGCTTGAGATCCCAAAACGCGCCCTCATGGGCGCCGTTAACAGGCCTGAACGTGTAGTGGCCCCGATCAAAGTAAACGGATTAAGGTTAATTTGAACGGAACGCGCATTAGGGCCCGTCTCGATCATGATATCAATTTTGTAATCCTCCATGGCAGAATAGAGATATTCTTCCACAATAGGGCTTAGCCTGTGAATCTCATCTATAAAAGAACATCCCTTTCTTGGAGATTAGTCAGCAGACGGCCAAATCCCCGGGCTTGTCCAACACGGTCCCGAGGTAATCTTGATGCCTACTCCCAGTTCATTGGCCAGAATATGTGCCAGTGTGGTCTTGCCAAGGCCAGGTGGGCCATGGAACAAGGTATGATCCAAGGCCTCTCCCCTTAAGTTGGCCGCCTGTACAAATACCTTTAGATTTCCAGAACTTGTTCTTGTCCTGTAAAATCTTCAAATGTCACAGGTCTCAATGCCCTTTCGACATCCAGTTCTTCTTGGGAAAAGTTCTGTGCGGTTGGATCCAAGTGTTCATTCATATCCTAACAAAGATAATAAAGCATGTAGAAGTAGTTATACCATTTAACTAAACCGCTACATATTTAAAGTGCATAGGTAATAGGAAATATGATATTATGGGTGAACATTGGGCCAAAGTAGCGGTAAACAGTTCGCAATCGGCAGTTGGTGGTAATATATTGTTACATGGCATACATCTTTTTCCATCAACCAACAACCTTGGACTATGTCATACTGAGGACCCACATGAAAGACATCTTCGGCAGGAATTCGAAGCACAAATTTGTCATGCTGAGCCCTGTCGAAATGCAAGCAGGGTTTCAACAAACTATGGCGACCAATGAAACGGTGAATCAGGTTATCTTAAGGTTAAATTCATAGAAAGCCGACCATTGATTTTTACCTACATGACATTTGTCATCTTTTTTACCATGCCCTGTACCTACATTTGCACTAGAATTTATGAGCAAATACTATATATCAAACTTTAAAAACAATGAACATGGCAGAAGCATTTAACCTTCGGAAATACGGTATAGATACCGAGACCATTTATCGAAACAGTAGTGTACCTGTGCTGTACGAATTAGGGACTGAGATTGGAAAAAGTACTGCAATTTCCGATGTAGGCGCTTTGATGACCTACTCTGGAGAAAAGACCGGTCGTAGTCCAAAGGACAAACGTATGTACGGCATCCCGATTCTGAAACAATTATGACTGGGGCGATATCAACATAGGGTTGGACGAGCATACCTATATGGTAAACCACGAACGTGCCCTGGATTATCTTAATACCCGTGAGCACCTATTTGTTGTGGATGCTTTTGCAGGTTGGGATCCGGATTATAGGATAAAAACCAGGATTATCTGTACACGGGCCTATCATGCGCTCTTTATGCAGAACATGCTGATCATGCCTCCAAAGAGGAATTGGCCAATTTTGGTGAGCCGGATTATGTTGTCATGAATGCCGGTGGTTTCCCAGCCAACCGTTACACATCCGAAATGACTTCCAAGACCAGTATAGATGTCAATTTGGAACGTAAGGAAATTGTGATATTGGGTACACAGTATGCCGGGGAAATGAAAAAAGGCCTCTTTGGCGTTATGAATTACCTTATGCCATTGGAGGGAGTTATGCCTATGCACTGTTCTGCAAACGTAGGTGAAAAAGGAGATGTCTCCATTCTTTTTGGTCTTTCCGGTACAGGTAAAACTACCTTAAGTGCAGATCCTAAACGCAAATTAATCGGTGATGACGAACATTGCTGGACAGACAAAGGAACCTTTAATATTGAAGGAGGTTGCTATGCCAAGGCCATCGATCTTTCTGCAGAAAATGAACCGGATATCTTTAACGCCATTCGGTTGGAACTGTTCTTGAAAACGTGGTCTATGATAATGATACCCGTCAGGTAGACTATTCGATGTTTCCATAACACAAAATACAAGAGCATCATATCCTATAGAGTTTATTGATAACATACAGATACCCTGTATTGCAGGTCACCCGGAAAACATCATTTTCTTGACTTGTGACGCATTTGGTGTATTGCCTCCGGTAAGCAAATTGACTCCTGAGCAGGCCAGTTACCACTTTATTTCGGGTATACGGCAAAAGTAGCCGGTACTGAAATGGGTGTGACCGAGCCTCAAGCCACATCAGCGCATGTTTCGGAGCTGCCTTTATGATGTGGCATCCGAACAGGTATGCCGAGCTATTGGCTGAAAAAATAAAACACACAAGGCCACGGCTTGGTTGGTAAATACCGGATGGAACGGTAGTGGTTCCCGCATGAAATTGAAGCATACCAGGGCTATGATCGATGCGATTCATAACCACGACTTTGACCATGCGGAATATGTTACCGATGAGGAATTTGGTTTCCAAATTCCGACCAGTTGTCCAAATGTGCCGGAAGAGGTCTTGATTCCCAAAAATACCTGGGAAGATAAAGAGAAGTATACCCAGGTTAAAAACAAACTGGTTACACTTTTTAACGACAACTTTGAGCAGTTCAAGGCCAATGTGAACCCTGAAATCGTTGCTGCCGGTCCAAAAGTTGCTGAAACCGCATAGTTTTAGTTTTTTTACTTAGTTGTATATAAAACCCCTGATCGAGTCCGATCAGGGTTTTTGTTTTATAGCTCATGGCTTTTTTGGTTCTCCCTTAAAATCGTAAATTCAGGACATGGAAAAGTACAGCCCTGGGATTCTTCAAATATTCCTTTTTTATGTCATATGGTCAGATGATCTATTATCGGCTTCGGAAGTTGCCATTGTTGAAAAGGCCTTGGAACAGGATAATTCCTTATCCAAAGAAGAACGAGATACTTTGTTCAAATGGTTGAAGAGGACAAACCCTCCATCCAATAAGGAATTCAAAAACTGGAAACATACCATTCCAAGTCTATGGTAAAACTTGTAGAAGTGACACCTATCCCTTGGCCACTTTTAGTCAAAAAGTAGTGTGCCGCTATAACGATGAATGTCCATTCAATGAAAAATCTAAAGTATATCGAAGTAAACCTTGGTATACAGCCCAACCACTATAACCATCTCTTTGACGTAGAAGTAATTCACCAAAAAAACATCCCATTATTACAATGCCCATGATTGGATGCCCTATTAAAAGGTAAGCATGCCAACGTAATTGATAATTTTCGCTCTTTTTTATCCCGTCCTCTTTTTGATTGGAACATTCATAGGGACAGGATGAATTCAGAAAAGGGTCCTGGAGCAAGTGCAGTTTCTTGGAGAAAATGGTTATGGCGCCATGGCATATCCAAAATCCTACGATGGAACGGAAGATATGGAGGGGTATGCCGCTATTTTTGAGAACCTTATGTACGTGGATGGCAGTCTTGCAATCAAGTTCGGGGTACAGTTTGGGCTATTTGGGGGAAGCATCAAAAATTGGGAACCAAAAACATCATGACCAGTATCTTAAAAAAACTGGGGAAGCCAAACTTTGGGCTGTTTTGCCATGACCGAAACGGGACATGGTTCAATGTAAGGGGCATTAAGACCACGGCAACCTATGATTCCAAAACCGATGAAATCATAATTCATACCCCTGGTGATACGGATAATAAAGAATATATTGGAAATGCCCTACATGCTAAAATGGCTACGGTATTTGCCCAATTGATCGTAAATGGAAAAACGAAGGCGTGCATGCCATTCTTGTTCTTTACGGGACGACGAACATAGGTGCTCCCTGGAATAAAAGTAGAGGACAATGGATATAAATTAGGGCTTAATGGCGTGGACAACGGGAAAATTTGGTTTAATCAGGTACATGTACCGAGGGAGAACCTACTGAACATGTATGGCCACATAAAAGATGATGGCAGCTACCATTCGGATATCAAAATCCAAATAAGCGCTTCTTTACCATGCTAGGTACATTGGTGGGCGGACGTATTTGTGTGGCTCGCGCCGGATTGGGGGGTGCAAAGTTTGCATTGGCCATTGCCGTGAAGCACGCCTTAAGAAGAAGGCAGTTCAATGACAACATTAAAATTCAGGAAGACCTATTACTAGATATCCTACCCATCAACTTCGGCTTACACCTTTAGTTGCCAGTGCGTATGTATACCACGTTACCTTGGACAGAATTATGGAGGCCTATTGCAATGAAGACCATACGGATAAACGCAAGGTAGAGACCCAAGTGGCCGGTCTAAAATCATTGATTACCTGTATGCCAATGATGCCATCCAGGAATGTAGGGAAGCTTGCGGAGGTAAGGGTTATCTACTAGAAAACCGTATTGCGGACCTAAAGGGCGATGTAGATATCTTTACCACTTTTGAAGGTGACAATACCGTCTTATTACAATTGGCCGCTAAGGAGTTCTCTCAGACTTTAGGGCCGAATTTAATAGTGCAGGTTTTCTTCGGTATTGCGCTTACTCACAACCCAACTTGGCGAGAGGCTTTCCGCTATTAACCCTGTCTACACCATAAAACGGACAAGGAACATCTATACAATCCTAAATTTCACGGACACGCCTTTAACTATAG
>JALQPE010003225.1:0-19861 GCA_030407315.1 Asparagopsis taxiformis | reverse complement strand
ACCGCTCAGAGGTTGGAACAAATCCGATACCGTCTTTACGGCCTCTACCGTTCCAAAAACCTCTTCCCTATCCAAGTTTCGTCCAAGGTCTCTACTTCCACATAAACAATGTCTCCCAACTCCCTTGGGCAAAATCCGTATACCCACAGTCGCGACATTATCTTCTATCCGTACCCATTCGTGGTCTTTTGTGTATTTTCAATTCAGGTGGTATGTTCATTTTTTTGTTTTTTATGCTATGCAACAAATGTAACGGATTCTGAAAAGGTTTTCAAGAATAAATTGAAGTTGAAATATTAAACTCCATGCAACATTTGGCAAATGTCAAATAGATCCTATTCCTAAATCAATTCAAACAAAAACAACGTTAGGCATGGCGCCTCCAACATGGGAAGTTTATACTTTCCCATAAAAATTTTGAATATGTACTTGTATTCGTGTTTAATTCCCAAAATTGTAACGCAGGGTAAATCCGGCATTTATGGTAGTCTGCGGAAAAGCTGTGGATACAGCAATTGTGAGAACGAATGCATAGAAGAACAGGGCGTTCAGATTTTTATTCAGTGCATAGTCCCGCAGTAAACTTAATGGACAGAAGGTTTTGGCCAGAGGTGATCTGGTTATTGTCTATATCCAAATTTCGGATGATGGTAATATTGTCACGAGTGTGAACATCCGCCTTAAGGTTTTAGGTCTCCCTTAAGCCTAGTTTTGTTGCCCCCAATATTGGTTACGAATTTTACGTCTTTAAAAACGGTATCCCAAACCCTACCGTATATTCCTTGCCCGCTGACCTCTGTCATAAGGTTGTTGTCAAAGCTTAGGGACAAGGCCCTATCGGTTCGTACCTCGGCCAGAACACTAATGGAATTTTTCATTTCAAAATCGACACGCATCAGAGGATTGAACTGATCGGTAAGCACCACATTGTTCAAAATAAGGTCTGGTAACAAATCTCCGGTTTCGAATCGATATTGCCATTTTCCTTTTCTAAATGGGTTTGGAAGGAATTGATACTATAAGCGGCACGGTAACCATGGGTCAATGAAAAACCGCTTGAATTTTTTCTTGAACTTTGTTTCGCATCAATCCGGTATACTTTATGTTCCAGTTGGGGAATAGGAATGTCCCGAAAAGCATCTAGATTTACTCTATTCACATCCTGACCGGTATATGCCGCAAAAAATGCGGGTAAAGTACTTCTTGATTAGTCTTGCCATACAACTGTGGAAAACCGTCCTCATCCAAATCGCCCACGGCTTGTCCTCTATCCGCTACCATCTATTGGCAATGTTATCCTATTCTCCTTAAACTTTTCAAAGGTTTCGGAGGTAAATTCGTCGCTTTGCTAAAGGCCGTGCCGATCATCATGGTGGAGATACTGAAATTCCAAATTGATTACCCAATAATTGATTATATCTGAGGCCACCATTTTCAATATCGGGAATCACTTCAAATTTTCCTGATAAACTACTGGAATATTGCCTATCTGCAGATAAATCTATGGTCAAATCATTCGTAATTGGGCGGTTGCCGTGATATTCAATTGTTTGTTGGTACGTTCCAGGAACTGTTCATTAAATCCATCGAATTGTGTTAACCATCCATTACGGGCAGCATCAAAACGTACATCGGCCTGACTGCCAAAAACAAATCCTACGGAAGGTCGTAAAGATCCAATAAAACCTATAGTCTGGGTATATCCAGGAAGCACTTTTCATTGCTCTCATTGTAATTGATGTTTAAAGTTTCACCATGGTCAAAATATCGACAACCGTATTAAAAACGGCACTAGTCTTTTGTTTTTGCCCTTCTTCTTCGGATTTTGTGTTTCCGGCCTATCCCTGCGGATTGGAGATCTATTACGGCCACCTTGCCATCTCGCTTTTTAAGCCCAATCATATCATAAAACTTCTGCAGGGTAAGGTTTGCCGTTAGGTTATGTGTATTGGCATTCTGCACTGTGTTAATATTCTCTCCAGCAACTACTCGAAGCGCATCCCCGCCCCGCTGCAATCAAAATTACTGGTGTAGGTATATTGGGCATTAATGAAATCCAGAGCAGGAATCTTATTGAACGGCAACTCATAGTTCAATTGCATTTGCTGGGAATGCCTATTAGGTTCCCCCAAATCCCAAAATCCGTCCCAAAGCCCCAGAGTTTGATCTATTTGTGAATTCGGATCATCCTCATCCTCTAAAAAATTGCGCACAATATTGTTGTTGCTTCCCGTAAAATCAATCGTAAGGACTTGGTAAGATTATAGTTTATTGCATATTGCCAATTAAACTGATAATTCCGTTGCTGTAGTTCAGGAAGCTCCAAACGTTCCACACCTTCCTCACGTACATCCTGAAGCGTTGCCTGTTAAACTGTCTGTTAATATTGGAGTTTACGGAAACAGTAGCCGGCAAAAGATTTAGATTAGATCCTTGAGCCACTGCCAATATTTACCGGTAAAGAGCGAATCCTTTTTAGCAAAAGGTGCTACTTCCACAGGTTCAAAAGCGTGATTGTACACAAATCCCGTAAATACGTTTTGATCTTGTAGGTTGGCTATTTCAAAGTCCCTGTGATTTGTCTCGTTATAGGAATAATTGAAGGTAAAGTTTTCAATATCATAGAAATTGGCATCGGCTTCCTCTCCCCTATCCTTGCGCACACCGATCAGGTTAATATGGTCCGTTTGGTATAGTCCTCGGCCTGTTCCCTAATTTCTTCCGCTGCTTCGGCCGTAGGAGCGGTATCGATCAAATCATCCAATTTTAATCGTCATAGACCGGGTCAAACTCAGGGGTAATCAACTGTTCGGAAATACCATAATTGAAGGGAAGTTGTATACCCCATTTTTGGGTAGCAATTGACCTACGTTTACATTGTGACCACATCATAGGAAATGGCATCTTCCTGGCCCGTTCGTTGGGCATTTGATCGATGGCCCCAAACCTGAGGTACTCCTACTACCTGTAGCGGGAGACATTGGCAAAATCGGCCAAGTTGGCATCCACCGCGGCTACAGCGGCCCAGCCTCCATTATTGTCCAGTCCGGCCAAACGTAATTCGTTGAACCATACTTCACCACGGGCCGGAAATCGTCCGTATTCTTTACCCCGACCATCATACTTCGTATACTTCCCAGGGATGATTTCCTTTAATACCTATACGGAGCCTGCCGGGTCCTGGGAGCAAAATTCTTCCACCGGTATCACTTCTCCATTTTCCACTTCAAAAAAGCGAATCTCGCTCAAATCCCCACTATTGATCCACAGGGATTTCACCTTGTAAATCACTTAATGCCAGATCCATTTCGTTATCCTCTGGCCAAATCTCACTTTCGGAAGTGGCCGTAAATGGCGTAAACCGAAGGGGCAGTTCTATCTGGTAAAAATTTTGTGTGAAATCCGTCCCGATTCTTAAAAACCCTACCAGGGAATATCATCATCGGAATAATCACTATCCACAATCTTCTCTGCATGCATGAACATTTTTATCTTTTCATATTGCCGAAGGTCTATGTTCAAATTTTTAAAGACTCCCCGGAATCCGCGATTCAAATTTTCCACAACCAAGGAAAGTGATTGCTCATTTTGCCGGATAATCGTGTTATTGTTGTTCAATTGTTCCCGCACTACGCCTGGAGGAAGCACATAGGGGATAGGAATCCTAGAGTTGTTCTCCTCAATATTTACGGTATTTACATCTACTACGGTTCCATCATCAGTAGGATCCGTATCCAAATCCTCATCCTGCCAGATTTTTTAAGATAGGTCCGCCAATCGCCCCGCACTAAATCAAGGGTAGCAAAGCGGAGCACCACATCACTATTAAAATTGGTCAGGTACATTCGCATGAGCTGATGGACCTAAAATCGGTTATACCTCCCACAGCTTCGGTAAAATCGCTTAATGGGACCTTATATTGTATCCATCTTCGTTGAGTGAGATCCGTCCGGCAATTCCGGTGTAACCCCTTCCTTAATATCGGTTACATATAAATCATCAATCGTAGTATTTGGTTGGATGGGAATTCGATATTCATAATAACTATTGACCGTATTCATGGTTAAATCCCGATCAATATCCTCAACATCCGGCAACGTAGTGGAACCCCTATTGGTGTTGGTCACCTGGACCGGAGAGTTCCCTGGGGGTTATTAAAATCGATATAGCGCTCCAAAATCCCACCTTCCCTGTTCAGGTAATATTGATAATTGTCCAAAGCGGATCATCCCCAGTATTATTTGAAAAAACCGATGCTTCACCGCATCGTCCAGGCCATCCAGACCAATATCCTGAAGGCTACGATTGGTTTCGCTAGCATCAAAAGCATATACCAATGACTGTGTGGCCGGAACCTCACCCCAGGATGTTGGGGCGACCAAATCATTGCTTTCTACTCCTGGCAACCCATTTTCATATTGTTTCTTACCGTCCCTAAGAACATCCTCAGAGAGTTTCCCAGGTTCAGGACCAGTTCTCCCGGACTTGTAGTTGTCCCGTCCACATAGGGATCTAATACCCAGAACTGGACAAATTCCACATTGGACTGTTCAAAGTGGTACTACTTAGGGAACGCATAATACCGCCCCTTTGTTGTCGGTGTTTCCGTATCAAAATTGGGATTATTGTTATAGGGACCCTTTTCATTGGGATAATAAGCCAAATCCAAGGTATTCTGAACCGTGGTCTGACCTTGGCGATATCAACTTGTGGAAAAACTTCATCTACGAATATTCTTCGTGTGGGATTGGTGAAAATCATCTATCCGAAACACCTGATGGCCTTTGGTGGTGTAAAATATGGGATCAATGGTATACCAGGCCATCTTGGCCCTGCCATAACCATTTAAAAGATTGTCCGGGTCTTCTGGCGAGCTTCCGGACAATGCCCTCTCCGGAGTAAACTCCAATGGGGTACTGGCCAAGGTCCAACCCAAAGATCCCCGTATATCTATCAAGGCCTGTGCGCCTTCAAAATCATCCAGATATGTTGTGGTTTCCCCTTGAAATCGGCATTTTTTGGAGAATTGGGTTTTAACCAGCTACCTCTGCGCGTACTGATACATTGGAAGGTACATCTGTATCTATGTTCAGCCAATTTGTTGACCATTTCGCGTAAGGAAGGCACTCGGTTGAAAAGTTTCCATTAAGACCAAAAATGGTATTATTTACAGGTTCAACACCAAAATTTGATTTTGGGTAAGAGGCCTTTCATTTAGATTTAACCACGTAGCCCCTAACCAAAGTTCTCGTTAAATTGATGTTCGACATTAACACCGGTAAACCTTCGGGTCTGTTGACCAAACACGGCATTGTTCTCAACAGAAATATTTATGGGGGTATTGGAGGCCTCAAGACTCGGATCCAAAATTTGTACCGTCCCTGCCTGATAGTTTACGGTATAATCTATACCCTCCTGCAATTGCCGGCCCCCAGCGGTAACTCGTACAGATCCTCGAGGGACGTTAAACGCTCCTATGGGAATTCCGCTACTTCCTTCAGACTTATAGCGTCCTTTTAGGATAAACTTATTCTTTCTGGATCTTGCAAGGCAGCCGCCTTGGTAAGCTCATACATGTCCCTAAAAACATACTGTTGCTGGTTCGGGTTATATCCTTGTATGTTCTCGTAGGTTCCACCACAAGTTCTTCAAATAAATATTCGCCAAAGGGTTCCACCTTTGTGAAAATAATAAGTCCTCCTTGGGTATTCACCGTAATTCCGGGTACAAAATCAAAGAAACGTCACCTCCAGGCTGCACATCATTGTAGATATTCAAGCGATCCAAATTAAAAACTTCTAAAAGGATATCTTCTTCCAAACCTGTGGGCCAAGTGGCATCATCTACAGGTGTAATATAATTTCCTAGGGGTAGGGTCGGAATACAAATATTCATCTTAAAGTCTTCCTGGCTCAATTGAAAAAGCTCCAGTAGCATATATGTTCTTCATCATCAAATCCCAAATGGGATCTGAGATATTGGTAATATTGCTTTTCAACAACTTAAGAATCAAGGTATTGTTTCGATTATCGGTTTGCTGCTCACCAGAAACCGTAGTAGCATCCAGACCTCCATTGGCAAATTCCCCAACTTGAAAGACTTGCCCGTTAAAGTATATTGGAATGCAACGCCCAATACCTCGTCATTGCTCAAACGCTGGTTCAGGGATATATAGCCCAATTGTGAATTGAAATCATAATCCCTTCCCGCTTCCAACTTTCTCGCATTCTCCAAGATGGCATATCAATCCTTGGTTTGATTGATATCCAGGAATGTTAAATCCAGCCTCCACAGTAGCAATGTCCTAATAGACTGTGTTAAAGCACCTGTACCTATCTGGTCCGGTCAAAATCATTGGCATCGTTCCTAGGCAGGACATTACCAGGGTCATTGAAGAAACCGGCCGGAGCACCATTAAGAAGCCCAATCCGGGTCTGTTCCTCGTTGCTTCCCCAAATCTTGTATGGCGACAACATTTCGTACATTTAGGTTTGCTGACTCCTATTGGTTACCCAAACCTCCAAACGGGTAATCTGGACCTGGCTTTGGATAAAAGGATAATTGGCCAAGGCGTCATCATATTGGTCCCGAAAGTACTGGGCCAAGAAAAAGTGTTTGTCTCGTCATAGTCCAGGGCGGTAATGGAAAAGTCGTTCAATGTGCCTCCTCCTTGGGCTACTACCGTATTGTTCTGGGAACGTTGCTCAGAAAAGACCGCGGTAACCGAGGTCCTTCCAAACTGTAATTGGGTCTTTACCCCGAACAGGCTTTGCGCTCCTTGTATCAAAGAACTGTTCAAAGGCATGTTTACATTTCCGATCTCTATTTTTTGGATAATATCGTCTTCTGTTGGGGTATAGTCCAACTTTACGATATTTTGAAAGTCAAAAGTAGCCTCGGTGTCCTAATTGGCGGTCACTGCAACCGTTCCCCAATTTTACCCAACATACTCAAGCTGATACGCTGGTCAAAATCAAAGAAAGATTTGTTCTGTTTCGAGGCGAAAGTGCTGGATTGTCATTCTTTTGCCAGATTACCCCTAGATCCATAGCGACTGAACCCTGCGGTATGACCTCAATGGTATTTCCTCCGAAAACGGACTGAAAAAAGTTATTATTGATATAAAAGTTGGGAAGCAGGTTTCTGCGCGCTTCCTCACTACCTTCCTTTTTGCCGAATAGGCATCGGACTTTCCTTGAAGTATTCCTTAATACCTTCCTGCCTGGCCAATTCCATGTATTCTTCAGGAGTAAGAATTATGGATAGCTATATTAAATTCTCCAATACTTTCATTATAAATATACCTGTCAGTTTGGGGTCGTAAATGTACTTGGAGATTATGCTTTCAGGGTTTGGCATTACCAATTTCCCAAATCCGGGCCTGTTTTTACAGAATCCTGCTGTTGTTCACAGGTTCTTCCCCTCAGTTTCCTGTGCTACGGCAGACGCCGAGATCATCAGAAGAAACAGGAATAGGAAAGTAAGCTTAAATGTTAATTTAAGAAATTGCTTGGCCCCTTTTTTCAAACTTGCTACAAATTTTTAAGCGCGTGTTTTATATGTTCTCAACGCTTAGAGAAGGGTCTTGGTTTAGCACTTTGTCCACTGCCTTTTCGGCTTGTCTTCGGACAAAGCCAAGACCTCTAAAGCAGATAACGCTTCTTCTTTATTTGTATTGTTTGAATTAATGGAACTTCATCTATATCGTAGACCTTCAAAATTTTGTCCCTTAGGTCCAGAATAACCCTTTGTGCGGTTTTTTGCCCCAATTCCTTTTATTGCTTGAATTGTGGCCACATTACCATTAGCAATGGCCTCCCGTATTTGGGTGTGGGACAAGGAAGACAACATGGTCCTTGCCGTGCTAGATCCTATTCCTGAAACAGACAGCAGTAAACGAAATATTTCACGCTCGGATTTCTCCGCGAAACCGAACAATGTTATGCGAATCTTCCTTTACTTGTAAATGGGTAAAGAGATTAATGAGCTCTACATCGGATATTGTGGAAATGTGTGGAGCGATATATTTACGAAATAGCCTACCCCCCCACATTCAATAATAACATGGGTCGGATTTTTTCTATCAGTTTTCCTTTTAGGTGATGTATCATAAATCAAAGTTCAAGCGCAAATATCAACTTCAGTTCAATTTGATATGCTTCAGGTTTAAGGTTTAAGGTTAAGGTTTAAGTTTTAAGGAATGTATTCATTACACTAAAATCGATCACCGAGGCTAATTCTATAACCAAATTCTTATGCCTACTGAGCACTACTCTCTTGTTTTGGCGCGTTTGCGTTTTTCCCTTCCTGGGCATCTATAACCGCTACGGCCGTCATGTTCACCATTTCATCAACACTGGCTCCCAGTTGTAGGATGTGGACAGCTTTTCGCAGTCCCAACATTATAGGTCCAATGGCATCTGCAGCATGTAGTTCCTTCAACAATTTATAGGTAATGTTCGCGGATTCCAGATTCGGGAATATCAAGGTGTTGACCTTTTTCCCAGCAAGTTTGAAAACGGAAAATTGGCTTTGAAGCATCTCCCTGTTCAGCGCAAAATCAGTCTGTATTTCCCCATCTACAACCAAATTGGGATTTTCGTCATGCAGCTGTTCGACAGCCTTTCTTACTTTTGAGGCATGAGGATGATTTGAAGCGCCAAAATTGGCATAGGACAACATCGCTACAACCGGATCAAAACCAAAAGCGCTGCCTAAATTAGCTGTCATTCTAGCAATTTCAGCCAACTCCTCCGCGGTAGGATCAATATTGATGGATGTATCGGACAAAATCAGAGGGCCATTATTCGTTATCATAATATGGGCGGTCGCCGCCTTTCTTACATTGGTCGCCCTTCCAATAACCTCAAATACAGTCTCACTACATTGGCATAGGCCCTAGAATGTCCGGTTATCATACCATCGGCATCTCCTTCCAAACCATCATGGCACCAAAATAATTGCGCTCCCCGCATTTTATTTGTGCACTATACAAAGTAGTTCCGCTTCTCTTCCTACTTTCCCAATATCTTTGGGCATAGTGGTTTCTCTTTCCAAGGAATCATCCCCATATGGTTCAATGATGGGTACATCCGCATCAAATTCCAATTCTTTCTTTAACTCGGAAATAATTTGTTTATCCCCCAACAAAATGGGATGTGCTATACCCTCCTCGTAAGCATCTGGGCGGCCTTTAGAACATCCAGGTGATCGGCTTCGGCAAAAACTATTTTTTTGGGGTTTACCTTTGCCCTATTCATAGTAAGCGCATCACCTTGTTGTCATCGCCAGATCGTTGTAGGAGTGCCTCACAATAGGCTTCCAAATTTGTAATTGGAGCCTTGGAAACCCCGCTCTGTATGGCGGCTTTGGCACTGCAGGAGAATTTCGGAAATGAGCCTCGGGTCAAAAGGTTTGGGAATAATATAGTCCTTACCGAAAGTAAGTCTGGTCTCACCGTATGTGATATTAACCTGTTCGGGGACGGGCTGTTTGGCCAAATCTGCCATGCCTTCACCGCGGCCATTTTCATCTCCTCATTGATAGTAGTCGCCCTTACATCTAGAGCACCTCGAAATATGAACGGAAATCCAAGAACATTATTCACTTGATTGGGATGATCCGAACGTCCCGTAGCCATGATGATATCATCCTGGTTTTACAGGCTAACCCATATTTTATTTCTGGATTTGGTTGGCCATGGCGAATACAATGGGATTTTTGGCCATGGATTCTAACATTTTTGGAGTCACAATATCGGCAATGGATAGTCCAATAAAAACATCCGAATCCTTCATAGCCTCTTCAAAGTATCTATTTTTTGGTCCGTGGCAAACTCCAGCTTTTTCATGGGATATTTCTCCCTGTCCTTTCGGATTACGCCTTTGCTATCCAACATAACAATGTTTTCTGCCCTGGCCCAAATGCTTTGTACAATTTGGTACAAGAAACTGCGGCAGCTCCCGCTCCACTGACCACTATTTTTACTTCCTCAATTTTTCTATTGTCAATTCCAATGCATTCAATAACGCAGCGGCGGAAATAATTGCTGTGCCATGTTGATCATCATGCATTACGGGAATATCCAGTTCTTCTTTAATCGACGTTCTATTCAAAGGCCTCCGGGGCTTTGATATCCTCCAAATTAATTCCACCGAAGGTGGGGGCGATGGTCTTTACCGTTTCCACAAACTTGTCCACATCCTCAGTATCCAATTCAATATCTATTCCATCGATATCGGCGAAAATCTTAAATAGCAAGCTTTTACCTTCCATTACAGGTTGGAAGCCTCAGGTCCTATATCCCCAAACCAAAACGGCCGTGCCATTGGAATAACGGCACTATATTCCCCTTGGAGGTATATTTGTAAACATCTTCTCGGTTCTTTTCGATTTCCAGGCAGGGCTCCGCAACTCCAGGAGAATAGGCCAATGCCAGATCACGTTGGGTGGCATACGGTTTGGTAGGTACTATTTTTATTTTTCCGGGACTGGGTTTGGCATGGTATACCAAGGCCTCCCGTCTACGTTTCTCTTCACTCATATCCGAAGTTTGATTTAAATTTAGCCTAATCTTTTAGGAAAGGGGTTCCCAAAATAAAAAAAGCACCAATAAATTATTGATGCTTTCCAAATGTTAACTTAAACTACCAAAATGAGCCTACTACGATTGTAGTAACGACTAATAATATAAGGCTAAATACCGATAATTTTTATACCACGGAAGAGCACTTAGCTCTTCGGTCTCCTCGGTAAACATTTCCCTTTTTGTATGTATACTCTTTTACCTGCTCCTCATCTGGAAGATCTGTCGCTAAACTTGCCACTACATGGACAATAATGCTTATAACGAACAACAGATTCGCCTTTGCCAAGAATGGAAATCATTGAGGTAAGGGAAATATCATATGCCGCCGACAATATCATAAAAAGAGCGAAGGCACCACCGACCAACAAATAACAAAGGCTCCAGTACCATTCGCCCTTTTCCAAAAAAGTCCTAATATGAAAGCAGATACCACAGGAGGACTGGTAAATGCGATGACCAATTGCAAATAGCCCCATAGCGAGTCGCTTACCTTTTCAATGAAAGGAACCCATGCTGAAGCCAGGACCACCAAAACCAAGGTAGCTATCTGACCTGCCCGAACCAATTGTTTACTTGTCATTTCCGGGCGAAGTTGTTTTACAAAATCCATAGTAATCAAAGTAGATGCCGAATTAAAGGTCGCGGAAACCGAGGACATCATGGCCGCCAAAAGACAGCTACTACCAGACCTAAAATTCCAGTGGGCAGTAATTGAAATAATAATACCGGATAGGTAAGGTTAGGGCAATCGGACAGATTCTCGCACATTTCCGCCATTGGCCAAGGGGTAATTAAGTCCAGAATATCCAGGTTGTTAAAAGTAATAAGGCCAACACGCCAGGAACCACCATGATAAAAATAACGGGGAGTTTTAAAAACCCTGCAAAAAGTGCCCCCCATCTCCCATGGTTCAGGTCCTTTGCCCTAAAACACGCTGTACCATAAACTGGTTATTGGCCAGAATAAAAGCCTAGAAGAGGAACTCCTCAAAACCCCCACCAAGGCATAAACTCATCATTGTCCGGACGTACCAGACTAAATACTTCATCCGAATTGGACGGAATATATTTACCTTCGGCAGCTCTATCCCCAAATTCACCTCCCCACCGGCTAACATGGCGTCCAATTTTTCCATCATTCCCTGCCAGCCACCTCCCAATTGATCAAAAGCAAAGTAGGTAAGGAAGCAAGAACCATAATGAGAAGCACGGCCTGTATCACTTCGGTCTGTATTACGGAGTTCAAACCTCCAGAATGGTATATGCCGCTGCTGCGATGGCCAACATAATAATAATATATGTTGAGCTAATTTCAGGGAATAGCAATTTTAAAACAATGCTCCAACATAGAGGCCGGCTGCTGTGTCCACAAGGACATTCCCCAAAATAGTAAAGGGAAAAATAGTAACGTGATCGTTTATCGTACCTGCGCATCATAAATTCCGGCATGGTGTAAACTCCGGATTTAAGTAGAAGGGTAGGAAAAAAATGGAAAAGAAAAATTAAGATTACTACGGCATACCACTCATAGTTATAAACACTGATGTTGGTCTGAAAACCATCCGAGGCTAACCCACCAGGTAGAACTGAAATATTGGCCGAGAATAGGGCAATACCGACAATGGGCCAGGTCATGGTTCTCCCACCCAGAAATAATCCTCCGAACTGCTTCTCTTGGACTTTGATATTCCATAAATAATAATTCCTACAAGATAAACCAGAATTACAATTACGTCCAATGTTTCCAATCCGCCCATAATAGTGTTGATTTAGTTTAGTCAGTTTATTGGTTCATTTTGGCATTTCTACAATCAATCGCTGTTTTTTTAAAACTATAGTACATATTTATTGCCCAATTTTAAGAAATCTGAAAAAGTACTGTCTCCGAATATAACGTTTTTTAACGACTTCTTAAAAAAATCTTAAAAAGAAAATGGCAAATTTTATTACGAAAACGTTTGCGCTTTCCAGCTGACAAAAAAAGAGGAGAAGAAAACCCTAAGGTTTTGAAAATCTTACCCTTAAAATTTATTTAATGAAGTTGATATTTCTTTGAGACCGGAAAATTTCGTGCGTTTTACAGCCGATTTCCGAAAAACCTTTTTGAAGACGTCCTCCGTTATTTCTTCCAGTCTTTTTTGGTCATGGACAGTAATTCTGTTTGGGGTGAAAGAGGTTCGTCATGTGATTTGGAAAATCGATTCCATGGACAAACATCCTGACAGACATCACAACCAAAGATCCAATCTTCAAATGGTCTTTTACCGAAGTTGGAATTTCATTTTTGAGCTCAATGGTGAAATAGGATATGCACTTGCTTCCCGATCGCGACATAGGCTCTACAATGGCTTCTGTGGGACAGGCATCGATACAGGCCGTACAGGAACCCACAATGATCGGTTACCGGAGCATCGTAATCCAATTCTAAATCCACTATTAGCTCCGCAATGAAATAAAGGAACCCACCTTTTGCGTAAGCAAGTTGCTATGTTTGCCCATCCAACCCAAGCCACTTTTCGCCGCCCATGCCTTATCCAAAACGGGAGCGGAATCCACAACGCCCGACCATGAACCTCGCCACAATTTCTTCTTGAATAAACTGGAGCAGGTTTTTAAGCTTTTCCTTTATTACAAAGTGGTAATCCATACCATAGGCGTATTTTGACACCTTAAAGGTGTCTTGTATTTGGCTCTCGGAGGGATAATAATTCAGCAGCAATGAAATCACCGACTTTGCCCCATCTACCAGCTTTGTGGGATCCAGGCGCTTGTCAAATGGTTTTCCATATAATGCATCTCGCCGTGCATACGGTTCTTCAACCATTTTTCAATCTAGGGCCTCCTCTTCTAAAAATGCGGCTTTGGAAAAACCACAGGACAAAAAAAGAGGCGTTTGGCTTCTTCCTTTATTAAAACCGTATGTCGGCCTTTTCCATACATTATGTGCGTGCTGTAGTTTTATATAAGCCCCCTTAGGTTTTAAGCTAATCAGTGGATGAACTTCAATTTCATGGGTAGTGGATAACCGGTATTTCTTAACCAAAAAAGCATCGTCATTATCATTCGTACATGGCAAAATTATTGCCTATGCACATTCGAGGTCCCCCAAAGGGAAAGTAATGAGCGGAAAAGTCCTTTTTAGCGTCCGAGGTAAAGCGTTCCGGGATGAATTGATGCGGGTTCTCCCAGAAATCCATGTGTCTATGTAAACTCGTAAATGCTCATTAACCATACGGTACCTTTTTTAAATATTTGCCTTTTATGGTATCTTCGGCCAAACTAACCCGATCCGTAAAATATACCGGGGATAAAGGCGCATGGATTCCTCTATGCACTGTTGGGTATATGACAATTGGGTCAAAGCCTGTAAATTATTCCCATTTTCAAGATTAACTTCTTTACTTCCTGAAAAAGTCTTTGTTGAATCTCTGGATGTTTTGCCAATAACATCAGTGTAAAGCTCAAAGCATTGGCCGTAGTTTCATGACCTGCCGTAAAAAGTACCATTACCTCATCGATCAACTGTTCCCTCTGCATGTTCGTACCATCCTCATAATGGGCATCCAATAGCATATCCAACAATCGTCCTTTTCTCATTGGAGTCCAAGCGTTCCTGAACGATTCCTTGATCAAATGCCTTGCCTCGCCGGATAGTTTTAAAATGCCTCCATGTATCCCCTGTCAAATTGAACCACCATTTTAGATAGGGCATTCGCATTTCCTTGATCAACAATTTTTTGGTTGGCTATGGTAATCTCCTTTAGACGTTGCATCCTATCACGGATATTGTCCGCACTAAAAAGGACTCTTGCCCTACCTGAAAGGCCAAATCTCCCATCATGGGAAAAATATCATACTCGGAATTTACTTGAAGTGCATTTAGCTCGGCCACAATGGTTCTATACATCATGCCTATCAGGCCTTCCAATTTTTTCTTATGGAAGGCCGGTTGTATCATCCTCCGATGTATACGCCAGAACTCACCATTGGACGTTAGCAGTCCATGGCCGATATATTTGGCCAATTCCTTGGTCTGTAAGGACGACTTTCCATAGTTCTTGTGGTTTTTTTGAAGTATGTGCCGTATAGATTCCGCATTCCTGGTAAATACCCAATCATTGCTCCTACCTAATTTATCCTAAAGGTGTCCCCATACTCCTGAAAATACTTGTGATGAAACGGCAAAGGGTTTTTTTAGAATAGTCCTTCTGTTCCTTAATACTTCATATCGGGGGATACTTGGTAAATTTTTCATCAGAACAAGCCCGCTGATCACACCTTTTATCCGTCCCAAATGTTTATAGGCCAATTCCGTTACCTCCCGGCCCCGTGGCGTACGCATGATAAAACCCTGTTGGATCAAAAAAGGCTCATAGACTTCCTCGATGGTCTCTGCACTTTCGAAACAGCTGTGGCCAATGTAGTAATACCGACCGGGCCTCCCTTGAATTTATCATTATGGTGGTCAGAATCTTATTGTCCATTTCATCGAGACCATGGGCATCCACATGCAACGCATTGAGACCAAATTTTGAGATATCCATATCTTATCCCATTACCCTTGATCTGGGCAAAATCCGGACACGGCGTAGAAGGGCATTGCAGATTCTTGGCGTACCTCTACTACGTCCGGCAATCTCAATGGCCGCTTCATTGGTAATAGGTACTTTTAAAATATCCGCACTACGCTGCACTATGGTGGAAAGTAATTCAGTGGAGTAATACTCTAATCGGCTTGAGATCCCAAAACGCGCGCCCTCATGGCGCCGTTAACAGGCCTGAACGTGTAGTGGCCCCGATCAAAGTAAACGGATTAAGGTTAATTTGAACGGAACGCGCATTAGGGCCCGTCTCGATCATGATATCAATTTTGTAATCCTCCATGGCAGAATAGAGATATTCTTCCACAATAGGGGCTTAGCCTGTGAATCTCATCTATAAAAGAACATCCCTTTCTTGGAGATTAGTCAGCAGACCGGCCAAATCCCCGGGCTTGTCCAACACGGTCCCGAGGTAATCTTGATGCCTACTCCCAGTTCATTGGCCAGAATATGTGCCAGTGTGGTCTTGCCAAGGCCAGGTGGCCACATGGAACAAGGTATGATCCAAGGCCTCTCCCCTTAAGTTGGCCGCCTGTACAAATACCTTTAGATTTCCAGAACTTGTTCTTGTCCTGTAAAATCTTCAAATGTCACAGGTCTCAATGCCCTTTCGACATCCAGTTCTTCTTGGGAAAAGTTCTGTGCGGTTGGATCCAAGTGTTCATTCATATCCTAACAAAGATAATAAAGCATGTAAGTAGTTATACCATTTAACTAAACCGCTACATATTTAAAGTGCATAGGTAATAGGAAATATGATATTATGGGTGAACATTGGGCCAAAGTAGCGGTAAACAGTTCGCAATCGGCAGTTGGTGGTAATATATTGTTACATGGCATACATCTTTTTCCATCAACCAACAACCTTGGACTATGTCATACTGAGGACCCACATGAAAGACATCTTCGGCAGGAATTCGAAGCACAAATTGTCATGCTGAGCCCTGTCGAAATGCAAGCAGGGTTTCAACAAACTATGGCGACCAATGAAACGGTGAATCAGGTTATCTTAAGGTTAAATTCATAGAAAGCCGACCATTGATTTTACCTACATGACATTTGTCATCTTTTTTACCATGCCCTGTACCTACATTTGCACTAGAATTTATGAGCAAATACTATATATCAAACTTTAAAACAATTGAACATGGCAGAAGCATTTAACCTTCGGAAATACGGTATAGATACCGAGACCATTTATCGAAACAGTAGTGTACCTGTGCTGTACGAATTAGGACTGAGATTGGAAAAAGTACTGCAATTTCCGATGTAGGCGCTTTGATGACCTACTCTGGAGAAAAGACCGGTCGTAGTCCCAAGGACAAACGTATTGTACGGCATCCCGATTCTGAAACAATTTGACTGGGGCGATATCAACATAAGGGTTGGACGAGCACCTATATGGTAAACCACGAACGTGCCCTGGATTATCTTAATACCCGTGAGCACCTATTTGTTGTGGATGCTTTTGCAGGTTGGGATCCGGATTATAGGATAAAACCAGGATTATCTGTACACGGGCCTATCATGCGCTCTTTATGCAGAACATGCTGATCATGCCTCCAAGAGGAATTGGCCAATTTTGGTGAGCCGGATTATGTTGTCATGAATGCCGGTGGGTTTTCCCAGCCAACCGTTACACATCCGAAATGACTTCCAAGACCAGTATAGATGTCAATTTGGAACGTAAGGAAATTGTGATATTGGGTACACAGTATGCCGGGGAAATGAAAAAAGGCCTCTTTGGCGTTATGAATTACCTTATGCCATTGGAGGGAGTTATGCCTATGCACTGTTCTGCAAACGTAGGTGAAAAAGAGATGTCTCCATTCTTTTTGGTCTTTCCGGTACAGGTAAAACTACCTTAAGTGCAGATCCTAAACGCAAATTAATCGGTGATGACGAAACATTGCTGGACAGACAAAGGACCTTTAATATTGAAGGAGGTTGCTATGCCAAGGCCATCGATCTTTCTGCAGAAAATGAACGGATATCTTTAACGCCATTCGGTTGGAACTGTTCTTGAAAACGTGGTCTATGATAATGATACCCGTCAGGTAGACTATTCCGATGTTTCCATAACACAAAATACAAGAGCATCATATCCTATAGAGTTTATTGATAACATACAGATACCCTGTATTGCAGGTCACCCGGAAAACATCATTTTCTTGACTTGTGACGCATTTGGTGTATTGCCTCCGTAAGCAAATTGACTCCTGAGCAGGCCAGTTACCACTTTATTTCCGGTATACGGCAAAAGTAGCCGGTACTGAAATGGGTGTGACCGAGCCTCAAGCCACATCAGCGCATGTTTCGGAGCTGCCTTTATGATGTGGCATCCGAAAGGTATGCGAGCTATTGGCTGAAAAAATAAAACACACAAGGCCACGGCTTGGTTGGTAAATACCGGATGGAACGGTAGTGGTTCCCGCATGAAATTGAAGCATACCAGGGCTATGATCGATGCGATTCATAACCACACGACTTTGACCATGCGGAATATGTTACCGATGAGGAATTTGGTTTCCAAATTCCGACCAGTTGTCCAAATGTGCCGGAAGAGGTCTTGATTCCCAAAAATACCTGGGAAGATAAAGAGAAGTATACCCAGTTAAAAACAAACTGGTTACACTTTTTAACGACAACTTTGAGCAGTTCAAGGCCAATGTGAACCCTGAAATCGTTGCTGCCGGTCCAAAAGTTGCTGAAAACCGCATAGTTTTAGTTTTTTTACTTAGTTGTATATAAACCCCTGATCGAGTCCGATCAGGGTTTTTGTTTTATAGCTCATGGCTTTTTTGGTTCTCCCTTAAAATCGTAAATTCAGGACATGGAAAAGTACAGCCCTGGGATTCTTCATATATTTCCTTTTTTTATGTCATATGGTCAGATGATCTATTATCGGCTTCGGAAGTTGCCATTGTTGAAAAGGCCTTGGAACAGGATAATTCTTATCCAAAGAAGAACGAGATACTTTGTTCAAATGGTTGAAGAGGACAAACCCCTCCATCCAATAAGGAATTCAAAACTGGAAACATACCATTTCAAGTCTATGGTAAAACTTGTAGAAAGTGACACCTATCCCTTGGCCACTTTTAGTCAAAAAGTAGTGTGCCGCTATAACGATGAATGTCCATTCAATGAAAAATCTAAAGTATATCGAAGTAAACCTTGGTATACAGCCCAACCACTATAACCATCTCTTTGACGTAGAAGTAATTCCCAAAAAAATCCCATTATTACAATGCCCATGAATTGGATGCCCTATTAAAAGGTAAGCATGCCAACGTAATTGATAATTTTCGCTCTTTTTTATCCCGTCCTCTTTTTGATTGGAACTTCATAGGGACAGGATGAATTCAGAAACGGGTCCTGGAGCAAGTGCAGTTTCTTGGAGAAAATGGTTATGGCGCCATGGCATATCCAAAATCCTACGATGGAACGGAAGATATGGAGGGGTATGCCGCTATTTTTGAGAACCTTATGTACGTGGATGGCAGTCTTGCAATCAAGTTCGGGGTACAGTTTGGGCTATTTGGGGGAAGCATCCAAAAATTGGGAACCAAAAACATCATGACCAGTATCTTAAAAAAACTGGGGAAGCCAAACTTTTGGCTGTTTTGCCATGACCGAAACGGGACATGGTTCAATGTAAGGGGCATTAAGACCACGGCAACCTATGATTCCAAAACCGATGAAATCATAATTCATACCCCTGGTGATACGGATAATAAAGAATATATTGGAAATGCCCTACATGCTAAAAGGGCTACGGTATTTGCCCAATTGATCGTAAATGGAAAAACGAAGGCGTGCATGCCATTCTTGTTCTTTACGGGACGACGAACATAGGTTCTCCCTGGAATAAAAAGTAGAGGACAATGGATATAAATTAGGGCTTAATGGCGTGGACAACGGGAAAATTTGGTTTAATCAGGTACATGTACCGAGGGAGAACCTACTGAACATGTATGGCCACATAAAAGATGATGGCAGCTACCATTCGGATATCCAAAATCCAAATAAGCGCTTCTTTACCATGCTAGGTACATGGTGGGCGGACGTATTTGTGTGGCTCGCGCCGGATTGGGGGGTGCAAAGTTTGCATTGGCCATTGCCGTGAAGCACGCCTTAAGAAGAAGGCAGTTCAATGACAACATTAAAATTCAGGAAGACCTATTACTAGATATCCTACCCATCAACTTCGGCTTACACCTTTAGTTGCCAGTGCGTATGTATACCACGTTACCTTGGACAGAATTATGGAGGCCTATTGCAATGAAGACCATACGGATAAACGCAAGGTAGAGACCCAAGTGGCCGGTCTAAAATCTTGATTACCTGTATGCCAATGATGCCATCCAGGAATGTAGGGAAGCTTGCGGAGGTAAGGGTTATCTACTAGAAAACCGTATTGCGGACCTAAAGGGCGATGTAGATATCTTTACCACTTTTGAAGGTGACAATACCGTCTTATTACAATTGGCCGCTAAAGGAGTTCTCTCAGACTTTAGGGCCGAATTTAATAGTGCAGGTTTTTCTTCGGTATTGCGCTTACTCACAACCCAACTTGGCGAGAGGCTTTCCGGCTATTAACCCTGTCTACACCATAAAACGGACAAGGAACATCTATACAATCCTAAATTTCACGGACACGCCTTTAACTATAG
>JALQPE010003224.1:0-17040 GCA_030407315.1 Asparagopsis taxiformis | reverse complement strand
TCGTGTTTGATCATTTTATTTGCTCCCCGACCTTATGCTGCTTGTGCAGAAGCTTCAGCTTCTGGTGCAGAGCTGCCTTTACGAACAGTCCTGCCAAGTGTTGTAGGCCATCAGAACCATACCAGTCAGGAAGAACATGCCGCCCAACCAACGAACGAAGTAACCTGGGTGAGATGCTTCCAGGGCTTCAACAAAGCTGTAAGTCAGTGTGGCCGTCTTCGTTTACTGCACGCCACATCAGACCCTCAGGATACCGTTAACCCCATCGCACAGATGTAAAGTACAGTACCAACTGTAGCCAGCCAGAAGTGAGTGTTGATCAGACCAACGCTGTACATCTGAGCTTTACCGAACAGACGTGGGATCATGTGGTAACAGCACAGATAGAGATCATTGCTACCCAACCCAGTGCACCGAGCGTGTACGTGGCCCACAGTCAGTCAGTGTAGTGAGACAGAGCGTTTACTGTCTGATGGACATCATTGGGCCTTCGAACGTAGACATACCGTAGAAAACAGAGAAACAACCAGGAAGCGCAGACAGGTTCTGTACGCAGTTTTGTGCCATGCGCCAGACAGAGTCATCATACCGTTGATCATACCACCCCAAGATGGAGCCAGCAGATCAGGGACATAACCATCGCTACAGACTGAGTCAGTCAGGCAGCGCAGTGTAGTGCAGGTGGTGACCACCAGCCCACATGTATGTCGCGATCAGTGCCCAGAAGTGCACGATAGACAGACGGTAAGAGTAGATTGGACGCTCAGCCTGCTTAGGAACGAAGTAGTACATCATGCCCAGGAAGCCTGCAGTCAGAAGAAACCTACCGCGTTATGGCCGTACCACCACTGAACCATGCATCAACAGTACCAGGGTAGATGAGTATGATTTCCACAGAGAAACAGGGATAGCCATGCTGTTTACGATGTGCAGAACTGCAACCGTAATAATGAAGGCCATGTAGAACAGTTTACCTACATAGAGTGTGATGTCTTACGGATCTTAACTGTACCCAGGAAGTAATAGCGTAAGCAACCCAGACAACAGTGATCAGAAGATCGATTGGCCATTCCAGCTCTGCGTATTCTTTAGAAGAAGTCAGACCCAGAGGCAGAGTGATTGCTGCCGCCAAAATAACTGCCTGCCAGCCCAGAAAGTGAAAGCTGCTAGGCCGTCTGAGAACAGGCGAACCCGGCTCGTACGTTGAACAACGTAGTAAGACGTTGCGAATAGTGCGCATCCGCCAAATGCGAAGATAACCGCATTGGTATGCAGGGGCGTAGACGACCATAGGTCAACCACGCAGTATCAAAGTTCAGTGCAGGCCATACCAGCTGTGCAGCTATTAGGACACCGACGGTCATACCGACGATACCCCAAATAACTGTCATGATGGCAAACTGGCGCACCACTTTATAGTTGTATGTGGGGTGTTCAGTTGCTGTGCTCATGTCAGGCTCTCATCAACAAGCTATTTAAGGAAATTTAGATTTTCGCTGGCAATTATCTTGGAATAGGCGCCTGTTTCAATGCATTTGGGGGCTTCGCTGAGGCATTTTGTCGCAGGTGTCACAGGTCGACATTGGTCGTATACTACTGATACTAACGGAGTATTATTTGGTGTAACTAATTGAAATTTAATGATTAAATAGATGTCCTGTTTTTTTGTTAAATATATTTCGATTGGTTATATAGGTCTTTTTCTTTGACTTGAGTCTAAGTTTTAGGCACAAATTTTTTTCCTTATCATTCGTTTAGTTGACGTAAATCAAGTTTGGTTTTGCGCACTTTTGTCCAGTTGGCGGTTTTGAGAGTAACTCCGTGTTAATTAATGGAAAACCTGTAAAGGTAGGTTATTTTTGCTCATGGGGCAGGTGCTCCAATGGATAGTGAATTTATGGTAGATGTCAGGTGCAATTAGCTGATCAGGGACTGGAGGTGATTCGGTTTGAATTTCCTTACATGCAAAAAAGACGATTGGATGGGACAAAAAGGCCTCCGGATCGTGCCCCGGCACTTATTTCATATTTTGAAGAAATGATTTCTGAATATGCTGAAAGTTCAGTTCCCTTATTTCTGGCGGGCAAATCAATGGGTGGCAGAATGGCAACCATGCTGGCAGAGAATGAAAATGTCACGGCCGTGTTGTATTTGGTTACCCTTTTCACCCACCGGGCAAACCGGACAATCTTCGTGTAGAGCACCTTAAAGAGATGGGCACGCCTGTCCATATTTTTCAGGGAACTCGGGATGCTATGGGTAACAGAGAAGAAGTGAAACACTATGATTTGTCAGAAAATGTGCATGTTCATTGGCTGAAAGATGGAAATCATGATTTAAAACCTAGAAAATCCTCGGGTTTAACTCAGGAAGAACACTTGAATACTGCTGTCGGCTAATAGGAGAATGGATCAGTTGAGTTATTTTAATCGCTTGTTATTGCAATGCCGCTCAGGCTTTGAAAAAGAAGCTGCCGCAGAGATTACAGATCAGTGTGCCAATGTAGGCATCTATGGTTACTGTAAATTAAATCTGGGAGACGGCTATGTTTTATTTATATTGCAGCAACCGGGTGATGCTGAAAAAGCATAGATCTGGTTAATTTCAACAGTCTTGTTTTTATCCGCCAATGGATGGTGTGCGGTGATTTGCTAATGCTGGAGCAGGGAGATAGGATCTCACAGATTCAAACCTACCTTGGTGATTTCCCGAGCTGTGCGGACCTATGGGCAGAATACGCAGATACCACTGATGGGCGTGAACTTGCGACATTTTCGCGTAAATTTTCCTCGGCGTTGTCTCAAAAGCTTCGTCAGAGTAAACAACTGGAATCCCAAGTAACCCACTCTTCGCTACGGATGTTTCTCTTTGTGTTTCAGGTACTGAGATATACCTGGGTTATGCACCTGTCCATAATTCGGCCCCATGGCCATTGGGTATCCCACGTTTGAAGTTCCCTAAATCAGCACCAAGTCGTTCGACATTAAAACTAGAGGAAGCCTGGCATTGGTTTATTCCTAAAAAACATTGGGATCAGCGCTTACCTTATAGTGCCAAAGCAGTTGACCTTGGCGCAGCGCCAGGCGGCTGGACCTGGCAATTGGTTTCAGAGAAGTATGTTTGTCACTTGCGGTGATAACGGGCCGATGAATGATGATCTTATGGAATCAGGCAGGTGACACACGTACAGGAGGATGCTTACCGCTATCAACCCCCAGAACCTGTGCATCTGATGGTCTGCGATGTCGTGGATAAGCCGGTTAAAACAGCGCAAATGGCAGTGACCTGGGTTAAAAATGGCTGGTGCAACGAAGCCATTTTTAATTTGAAACTGCCGATGAAACAGCGGTATCAGAAGTGATTTCATGTCTTAACCTGATTGCAGAGCAGTTATGCAGGAAGGGCTGCATATGAGCTTTCTGCCAAGCATCTGTATCATGACCGTGAGGAGATAACCTGTCCACTTGCGTTTGTTATAGCCTTGGAAGCTTCTAAAAACTGAAGCGACAGGTTGGTTGTTTAGTGTTCGTATATAGTTTACTTTTTCTTCAGTCTCGAGCATAGGGCCCAGAGCTTCCATCATCTCTTTTCTTTCTGGGAACTGGCCCAGCGCTGCCAGTCCTGTAATGTTCTGTATGTGGCGACAACCAATCGATGATTAGGATCGTAGGCGTTTTTCAGGGCTTCCCCAGAAATAAATCCATGTGCCTGCATCGCCAACTGCAAAGTGTCTCTCGCTGCTTTCTCATAGTGTTCAATGAGATCTTCAGCAACATGGCGTTCAATCAATACTCGAATCATCAGTAACTCCCCTTATAGATAACCCATCCACTTATTAGGATGGTGCAATTCTTTTATAAATGCGACTTTTGTTCTTGTTTTGGGCGTAATATCCCTTTTTCTACAGTTGGTAATTGAGACAATACGCGCCTTTCTGCAAGAGATTGTATGATGAAAGATATAACCGCAGACCATATTCTTGACGCTCAGGGCTGCATTGCCCGGAGCCTGTTATGATGCTGCACAACCGTGTCCGAGAAATGGAAGCGGGTGAAATTCTGCATGTCTTGGCAACAGATCCTTCGACACAAAGGGATATCCCAAAGTTTTGTACCTTTCTTGGGCACGAACTTGTTTCGAAGTATGAAACAGAAGAATTGTACGGATATTATATTCGTAAAGGCGAGTAACCTGATTTCTGGTCAGGGTATATGAATTAAATCCCGGGAACAAAAAAGCAACAAATTGATAGTTGTTAGGACCCTGGAAAGAGGCTGAACAAGGTGAATGACGTAGCAACCACAACGCCAAAGGCGAAATCTAAAAACCGCGCTGCAAACATGGCAGCACTGCAGCTGTTGCTGGAGGCATACCCCAAACCTTTGACCGCAATAATGTCAGACCTCTGAAATTGGCATTCAGGAAGACCTGATTGCAGACGATAAAGTTTCTAAGAACAAAATCAAAAGAGCTTTGGCAAGCTACGTACGCTCGTTGAACTACTACCGCTCTCTGCGAGAGGGTGTTGATCGTGTAGACATCACGGGTGAGCCAGCAGGTCAGGTAACTAAGGAAGAGTCTGAATACGCTAAGCAGAAGCTTAAAGAGATCAACAAAGCGCGTCAGGAAAGCGTAAAGAACAGGAGCGCACTGACCGTATGAGTAAGAAATTAGAAATGCTGGTGACTAGGAAATAAGTTGCTTAGCATATATTAAAAACGGCGGAATATACCGCCGTTTTTTATGTCTGACTGATCAGTCGATAGGGCGATCGATAGGGGTGGGCGCCCATGGAGATAACCTTGTGTGCCATCAACTTCAAGTGATTTAAGTATGGATAGCTGAACATCCCGTTCAACATGTTCAGCGTAGGCGTGAATACCTAAGCTGTGAACTACGCTGATCAGGCTGCTTACAAAGAACTTATCCTCAGCACTGCCTTCAATTGAACGAATCAATGAACCATCTATTTTGACGTAATCAGGTTGCACGGCATATAGGTACGCGAACCCACTCGGGTGAACCACCAAAGTGATCTACGCCGAATTTTATACCCATACTCTGAAGCTCTTTTCTGAACTCAGAAACTATGCTGGTGTGGTTCAATACCCCGGTTTCATCCACTTCAAACATGATCTTCTCAGGTGAAGCGCAGGATTTCAGTTTTTGGATTAACCAACTTCTAAAAGAATCACTGGAGACAGCTTCCCGGCTGAGGTTGATCGTCAGAGGCAGAGGGTGAGTTGCAATCTTGTCCATGACTTGCTCTGTGATTGCTTTGTCCATCTCCACGATCAAGCCGAGCTCTTTAACCACATTAATGAACTCACCCGCTGGGGCAGGTTTGTTGTCGCGGTCAAGAATTCGGGCAGAATTTCACCCTGTAAACGTTCTTCTGAAGACATACCCAGTACTTTCTGAATCTGCAGGAAGATCTGACGCTTGTTAATGGCATTGGCAACATGCTCTTTCCAGGAAGCGTCTTCGGCTCTGTCGTTGTCTCCTGTACCTGATCATATTGTTTCCACAAGCCATGGATTCGAGCCGCTTTCTTCAGCAGCAAGGCGAGCTTCAGAAAGTAGCTGTTTGGAATTGTTGGTTTCCTTAAAGCTACAGCTGCCCACACTGATGACCGGGCGTTCTAGCTCTGTTGCTCCCAGTTGATGCAGTTGTTTCTCGATTTCGCTTTCCAGTTTTCAATGGCAACACGTGTTTGATCAGGATCCGTTTGGTCCGTAAGCAACACAAAGTCCGCTCCGGATAAGCGCCCAGTACACTTTGATCAGCTTTACTGGCCATGCCTTCCAAACTGATTGGCTAATAATTTCAGTACGGTATTGGTTTTATCAACACCGATTAGCTCATTGATTTTCTGAGGTTAACCAAACGAATAATTAATAAAGATCCGTGGCCGAATCGTCTCTGTAGTCCAGTTTCTCGGCAAGTTGGGATTCCGAGAGCGTTGATTGGACAATCCCGTTAAACCATCCTGATAGGCACTTCTTCGCAGCTCTTCTATATTGCGGGTTTGTTCATCAAACATATTTCTAACCTGATGAACCATGTTGTTCATGGCCTGAACCACATATCTCAGCTCACGAGTACTCGGGAGCTTCGGTTGTTCGATAAAGCGTTTCTGAGACAGGGCAACAGCCTGATCTTCAACACTCTTCAACGTTTAAGCAGATATCTCACTAGGTAGCTGATGGATAACAGACAGATCATAGATAAAGAAATAAACAACAGAATACTGTCCTGAGCACCTCGCCAGAGTTTTTCATAAGCATAACCCGCCCGGCTCTGAACGTAGATAGTGCCAGCTTGTCGCCATTGATGGGTAATCTCCCTAGACATGGATGGCGGAGTGATGTGGATCATCTGCTGGAACCATTCAGGGACTTCATCACTGATCACAGGTGGCGTGTTTTTCTCAAACAGTACCGCCCCTTCAGAATTAGTTACGGTTATTTGTTGGTAAAAGCCGCTGTCAAAAATCGCATTTACAGCAGTCTCTATAGTCGCACTGTCCCTCTCTGCCATATAAGGCGCCAGATAGAGCCCCAGATGAGTAGCAGAGTCCTGGGCATGTGATTCCAGCTGGTTTTCCAGAATTGCTCTGGAACTGTCAGACATGATGTAACAGTGCCCGAAACCAGTCCGATCAACACTGCAAATATTGCAGTAATCAGTTGGTTAACAATGACATATCTCATACTCCTCATCTTCCTTATTTCAGGTTGACTTCATTATTCTCAATGCGTGACTTCAATCTAACCAGGGTTTTAAACGGGTTAGAGGTACCCACCAGAGTGGTCCTTCTACCCATTTTGGAAAGCCACAAGTTGTCACCATTAAAGCTGTATACGTGTGCCAGATCAGGCCGCTTGTCTGCTGGAAGAATCTCTTTGTTGATATTATCCAGCACCAATGGAATGGCCTTTGGGGTGCTGTAGTAGGTGAGCACCATGTGAGCCTGATTGAAGCTTAAGGCTTTAACATAGGCAATGTTCATTTTTTTTACCGGCACACCCAGCTCTTTCAGTGTGTAGTATTTAGCAATACTGAAATCTTCACAGTCACCACCGTTGGATATCAGAATTCGACGGGCGTGGCCAATAATCTTTTTTCTTCCAATGGATAATATCGTCAACAAACCGGACCTGGTTGAAAAAATAGTTCACTTTTTCCAGTTTGCTTTGTTCATCAAGTGGGGCGAGTTCAGTTAAAAGTGCCTGCCATTTCTCAAGGCGCAGTTGTGCTTCAGGACCGTATTGCTGACCGAGTTTGGCAATTTCAGCTTTACTGAGTCGAATGCTATCCGCCGCGACTGAAACGAAAATAATACAAGACAAAACAACAGCATGACCAACACAGTGGTGCCAGTAAAAGAGTTGCTGCCTTGAAATCTGAGCTTGTCAGCACGGATCGATTTCATTACTACGTTTTGCCTTATTGCTTAGCGCTAGATGGCATCATGCCACATTGTTTAAGTACTGTTTGCCATGCCTGAACATGTCGGTCCCGGGCAGACTCGTATTCGGACCATAATCCGCCTTCTGAGTTCCTGTTCAGAACCTTTTGCTGATAATTGATAACGCTTGCGTTCAGGTTTAAACCGCCGGCGATCAGATTATCAAAAAGGCTATTGTTTCAAATCCAGCCAGTTTTACTGCTGTTGTGTACCTGAACCAAATAAGGTTGGACTTCGCCAGCGTAGTACTTGTAAAAACATTTTGCAGGATTTTTGCCTTTTGTGAAATTTTACCATTAAAACAGATCGCCTTTTGCTGAAGATGTTGTTCGATCAGGTTAGACGCGTGATTCAGATATTGGCTGACCAATTGAAGAGAAGCCAGACTTTGCGCGCCTGAGCGATTTCGGTGTAATTGTTCGTACAGAGGTTCAATATCATGAACAAACTCTGGCAGCTCCCATTCTTGATGATCTTTCACCAGTTTAGATAACGAACTGATGGTGGAAAACGACTCCAGCATGTTTGAGCTGGAACCGTCAGCTTCAAGGGGAAGGGGCTGCTCACCGATAGAAAAATTATTCTCAAATCTCGCTCGACGTATAAATGCCGTTCCATATCTCAGCAGTTAATTCGCGCTTTTAATCTCATAGATATCAGACAGCTGCGCTAGTAATTCGGGTCATCATTATCGAGTTTAACGCTAATTAGGCAGCTTCGAATCGCGTCGAAAAACTTTAATTCGTAAACCATTTTTTGTGAGGCGGTATAAACCTTACCCAGTGAACTGTTGCGTTCTGCAATCAGAGGTAAGAGATTGCAGCGTTTGAGGTTGAGTACATCCAGTAGGCCTTCCCGTATTTCCTGGGTAGCCAATATCCGGTCTCTGCGTTGGGGAAACAGTGGTATTTCTGGTGCAGGTGGGAGTGGTTGATCAACCTCTAACACTCTGCTGACTCGCGAGGTGTATTTTCCAACATATCTTCAGGCTGATTGCGTTCGCACCCAGTCAGGTATAAACAGCTACAATTAAACCGATCATGTCAGGGTTTTAATGACCATGCCTCTAATTACAACTGAAGCAGAGATCTGCTTTTAAAGTACAAGCGTGAGAGAAAGTATAGCCCCAATTGTCAGGCCTATCAGAAGGCCCGATCCAGAATCCCTTGGGTCCCATAGCGGGAAACAGGAAATCTGTTTTCGCCAATACATAGCCAATGGGAAGGCCTATAACCCAGTATGAAATAAAAACCAGTAACAGGGGCAGAGCCGTGTCTTTATAACTCTAATGCGCCGGCACTGGTGACCTGAATCGCATCCGAAAACTGGAACATAGCAGCAATCACAATCAAGGACGCAGCTATCGTTATAATGCGCTCATCCTCTGTGTATAGCAGCACAATGTCCTGTGCAAACAGGCCCATTAAACTGGAGCTGATTACGGCTAAACACAATGTATCGAAAGGCCCGTTTTAGCAACTGAATCTTGCGGCCTGTGGTGAGCCAGCGCCCAATTGGTGCCCGACCCTGATCGTCAGCGCCATGGCGATACTCAGTGGCAGCATAAATACCAGACCGGTAAAGCTCAAAGTGATCTGATGAGAGGCGATCATTACTTCTCCAAGATCCGCTAATAGCAGAGCGATAACCGAAAACATGCTGACTTCTATCAGCAGAGAAAGACCAATAGGCCGCCCAGCTTTAAAAAGGTAAGCAGCTCATGAGCGCTTGGCAGTTTCCATTCAGAAAACAGGCTTAAAGACTCAAACGTCTGGGCTTTCAAAACATATGCAAGCGCAGTAAACAGCATAATCCACATAACGATTGCGGTAGCCCAGCCACAGCCTACGCCCCCTAGCTCAGGCAATCCAAACTTACCGTAGATCAGCAGGTAGTTAAGGGGGATGTTACATAACAAACCAAAGATCGATATCACCATGGCGGGTTTGGTTTTGCCAAAGCCTTCTATGTAACTTCGCATCAGTTGATAGAAAAGCAGGGCAGGGAACCCCCAGGAAATTGCCTTGAGATATTGGTCAGTAATCACTGCCAAATTTTGTTCAACTCCCATAAAGCGCAACAAGGGCATGCAATTGTTCATCAGGTACATGGCGATAACGGTAAGAACAACTGCGATGAATGCGCCTTGGTGGAGGGCGGCTTTTGAGGTTGACGCTTTTCCTGAGCCAACCAGGTGGGCCACTATTGGCGTGTGGCAATTAAGATGCCCTGAGATGCAGGAAGATAGGCAACCAGATACCTGAACCAGGGAAACCGCTGCGAGATCAGTTGAATCGTAGTGGCCTGACATCAGGGTGTCGACAAAGCCCATGAGGTCTGAGCGATCTGGGCAATGGCGATAGGGCCACCGAGCGCAAGAATGACTTTAATTTCGTTGAAGGTTTTCAGATCGGAGCCTTGAAGCAGATGGATATCAAGGGCTTAGCATAGGGCTCGAAAAGTTATTGAACAATCTTTTTTAGAAGTAATTTCTAAAATACCGGATCTTTATTGAATTTGATCAGAAAACATCACGGCTGTAATGGAATTAACATTTTTGCTATTTATTATCTGCAACTTAGATGGATATGACTTGCATGATATAGCAGTGTTGCCAGATAAAGGTACCTCCTGATTTACGTAAGTTATGCCCTGTTTTAAAAAGCAGTTTCAGAATGAGTCTTACATCATTCTGGCTATATGAAAGACCAGATTGGGATTAGAAAAATGGCAACAACAGTACAGTTAAGTGGTTTAACGACGAGAAAGGCTTCGGATTCATTGCTCAGGAAAATGGCCCGGATGTTTTTGCTCATTTCAGCGCAATTCAGGGTGATGGTTTTAAATCACTGGCAGAAGGCCAGAAGGTTGAATTCACGGTCACTCAGGGTCAGAAAGGCCCACAGGCTGAGAACATCGTTATAGTCTAACGACTGAGTTCGATCCAAACATAATGAAAGAGCATACCCGGAGGTGTGCTTTTTTTATTTTCTGGGCATGTAAATCTAGCGGGTAGATTCCTCGACCAGGGTTAAAATTTTGATTGCTTGGTCCCGTTATCACCGCAAAAGTCAGGTTCTGGATAAAAGCTGCGCAGGCCCTTAGGGCGTTCTGGTTTGCCAAATATAGCGCAGCGCAGGTCATCGTGAGATGCTGGCAGGGCTCATAAGCGGGTTTATTCAAGCTGCTGATACTTGGGACAATGCAGCAGGCTGCACAATTTGGGCGGCATTCCATAATCAAAGAGCTTTGTGGGAAGGTTTGTATTGTAACTCTGGAGCATGAAAACAAAAAGCCGATCTAAAAAGATCGGCTTTTTCTGTCGCTATTTGCTTAGCCAGCCTTGGCGGGTGCCTCAGCAGACTCAGGGTCAAGACCCAGAGTGGACAGCGTTTCAGAACGTACTTGTTTCAGAAGTTGAACATCTTCAGTCAGTTTCTGACCGTAAGAAGGAATCATTGAAACGAGCTTTTCTTTCCAGCCACCATTTTCCAGTTTATCTGCGAAGCAGCGCTCAACAATACTGATCATCGCACTGACTGATGTTGATGCACCTGGAGAAGCACCCAGAAGAGCAGCAAGGTGCCATCAGAAGATGTGATAACTTCAGTACCGAACTCAAGCTTGCCTTTGCCCGTTTCATCTTTTTTGATGATTGAACGCGCTGGCCTGCATGGGAAATTTCCCAGTCTTCTTCCTGTGCTACCGGAAGAAATTGCTCAGGGACATAACACGGGAACCATGTGTCTGCATCACTTCGCTGATCAGGTACTTGGTCAGGTCCATGCTGGTTGCGCCAACATACAGCATTGGCTTCAGGTTGTTGGCTTAAGGCTGCCAAACATGTCCATCATTGAACCGTTCTTCAAAAACTTAGTTGTGAAGCCTGCAAACGGACCAAACCGAAGGGCTTTTTTACCGTCGATAACACGCGTATCCAGGTGTGGTACAGACATTGGGGGAGCACCAATTGGAGCGCAGCCATAAACCTTGGATTCGTGGCGCTCAACAATTTCCTGCTTCTTACAACCCAACCATTGTCCGCTAACTGGAAAACCGCCGTAACCTTTGCCTTCTGGAATGTCAGTTTTTCTGCAACAGAGGTAATGCACCACCGCCAGCACCGAGGAAGACAAACTTACTGTTAACACTCAATGACTCTTTTGTTGCTCTGTTTTTCATAGAAACAGCCCAAGATCATCTTTGTTCTGGTAGAAGTCGATAACATCATGGTTCAGCATCAGATCAAAGTCTTCAGTCTGATCCAGATAGTTCCCATATTTCGAGCTAGAGAGCCGAAGTTTACATCAGAGCCGTAACGTACTCGCGTTGCAGCAATTTTTTCGCCTTCTTTACGGCCTTCCATCACCAAAGGCATCCACTCACGGATAACATCAGGATCTTCGGTGTATTCCATCACATCAAACTGATGATGCTGACTTAAAGCCTCATACCGTTTGCGCAGGAAGTTAACGTTCTTTTCACCCCAGACAAAACTCTGATGAGGGACTGGGTTGATAAAGTTGGAAGGTTCAGGGAGTGCACCTTTTCTGACCAGATAAGACCAGAATTGAAGGCTTACTTCGAAGAAGCGTTAATCGCGTATGCTTTAGAGCAGTTGATTGTGCCGTCGGCCGCTTCAGGGGTGTAGTTCAGCTCGCAATAGGCTGCGTGGCCAGTACCTGCGTTGTTCATACAATCGGTACTTTCTTTGGCAACTTCTTCGAGTCGCTCCACCATGCAGATCTTCAGGATGGATCCAGCTCCTTAAGCATAACCCCCAGGGTCGTGCTCATCGCACCCGCGCCAACTAGCAATACATCTACCGTTTTTGTGGTCATAGAAACTTCGCCATATTAGTAGTAATTATGGTTTGTGAAGTGACACAGGAGGTGGGGCTTGTGGCCGCACGAATTTTGCTCGATAAATTCGTAACCTTCTGAGACTTCTTATACTGCAGCCATGGATAAGCAATAGTCATATAAAAAATATGACAATTGTTCATGTTGCAGTGCAGCTTGCCGAATTATACGTATTCCTGAGCTAATGTCTTGGTAATTCCATCTATAGGCGTTATCAATTTGGATGATAATCCTCCTAAAGTATTAGTCATAAAGGCTTGGGAAAAGTAGGGCTTTTTTGACTAATTCCATTCTTATTCTGAGTGAATATGACTGGAACCCTGTTTTGCATTTGCGAATTAAAAGTTGTGAAAGTTGGCTACAATACACAGCATTAAATTATTGGACGTTGGAAATCTGATGGAAGACATAATCGAGTTACTCAAAGAGAATAACCAACCGGTACCTGTGCCGCTTGAAACTTCCCGATGATGACGATCTGGTGGAGATTGAAGAAGAGCATTCTTATCTCACTCCGGATGAATATAAGTATTTTTTAATGGAAGTGAGCGATGTGGTTTATGGTTCGCTGGAACCTGCAACAGTAATGGATCCACAATCACACACTTATTTACCGGATATGGCCGCCCATGCATGGGATATAGGTATGCCACGCGAGTATATCCCTATCTGCAATCATGAGGATGGGTTTTATTGCATTACGCAGGAAGGAGAGATTTTGCATTGGTCTCGTTCCAGCGAGGCAGTTGAGGATGAGTGGCCTTCTATCTGGAACTGGCCAAAGATGTTTGGTTGGAGAGTTAAGTTGTGAGCAAAGCCATTTTTGAACAGGTCGAAAAGCTAGCACATGAGTTGATGTCTGCGGCAGAAGCAGATAATGAAGAACAGTTTTTATGCACTTTACGATCAACTTAAGCAATTGTGCCAGGAGCATCAGGGCAGTAAAAAAGATCATCCGTTCTATGGGAACACTCGGTGATTTTAGCGAGGAAAATGATGATGCAATTGAGGCCTACAATCAGGCCTATCGACTCGCCGAGCAGATGAAAGATAACGAATACAAAGCCTCCATCCAGTATTCCCTTGCTCAGAGGTATCTTGAGGAAGATCGGAAAACTGAAGCAGGGGATGCTTTGGAGAAGGCGGCTAAGTTTGCTTCTTCTGAAGATGGGGAGTTGCAGCGGGAGATTCAGCTTTTGGCTGAATCTAGTAGCTAGAACGTGGCTTCGCCACTGCTAGAACGCCGCTTTGCGGCTGCTAGTGGCTAGGGAAAAGCGAAGGTCCGCTAGCCTTTGTCTGACCTCAACTCACCTAGAGTTAGTTAAAACGAGAGCCCTGCAATTATCATTGCCACTGCTTGAATGATTATTGATATTGCTGGCCAAGTTTATAGGTTTAGCAGTTTTGTCTATAGCGGAGATAATCAACGCCAACGGATAGAAGCATGTGGTTATTGCGGCAATGCTGAATAAGAATTCATGGAATGAAGTAATTTCCTTACCATGAGCTGTTCTGCGAATAATCCAACTAAAGCAATGCCTCCCCAAACGACGAAGAGAAAGGCATTTATAATTCTAAGGGATGTGTTTGAGAGAGTACTCATCTTTAAATTCCATTCCTGCTCTGAGTCAGAAGAGTAATTGGTATCAGAGTGCATTTTTTATGCCTTTTAACCATCATATAAAAATATACTCTGACCCCAATTGTCACGGATCATAATTGTTCGGCCTACTTATCTTCTGGCTCTGCCTTCTTTGAGGGCAGCGACGTTGCCTTAGCTTTTTGCTTTTCATTGTAGTACGAACTATTGATAGGGCCGCCATACAAACAGGCACCCCTTGTGTGAAGTAATAAACTAATTGTGGGTCTATATCATGTGGGGGGTTAGGCAATATGTAGAAAAGGTTGAAGTCGTACCAGTAGCAAATTATCGCTATTGATACATATAAAATTGCAAGTAACAAAGGGCCTAACAGGGATTGGTTTTTATTAATTTTCACCATTCTTTATTTCCATTTATGCTATCTAAATTTATTAAGAGCTTATTCTTTTAACGGTGACTACCTAAACATTGAAAAAAGTGAAAACTGAATCGCTATAAAACCTAATACAACGAAGCTTATAACAACATATATTGTAGATAACCGCTGCCCATAAAGCTTTTATAGGGGGAGCCTTAAACAGGTATACAGCTAATAAAACTTGCAGATAAATGTTATCAGAAAATTGTAATTGCTATAGCTAGTCAACAGGTCAAGAAGCTGTTGTGGATCTCCAGTGCGAGCATCAGGAGCCGGAGTGAGAATGCCTACGACTGATTTTATTGAAAACAGTAACACCCAGAATAGAAATAGTTTTTAAATGTTCGATTTTCAAAGGCTATTAGCTTTGTGGTGACAAAATAATAAAGTAATGGACATACAATAACGAAAGCCAGTGACAATAAAAAAAACGAAAGAATTACCACCACGAGTCCCATTTAATTTCCTTAAATATGTATTTTCAGTTTCTGAATGGTTAGATAAACGTTTTCTAACAATCGAAGAACAAGAATAAATACAAGGAATGGCTCTGGATAGAATTTAGACAGCACCGTCATTTCCTCCATTAAAACGACTTAGTACGAATGTTGTTTTAGCACATCCTGTGACGCAACTATGTATCAACTTTTTCTTAGAAGCAAGCTCCTAACGTCCGCTTCTGGCCATTGCAGTAGTGGTTGATTGTTCCTATTAAAGCTTGGTAAGCAGATTAACAATTATGGATGAGTTCAGACTGAGTTTTAAGCACAAAAAAACGGAGCCAAGGCTCCGTTTTTTATGATCAACTTCAGTTATTAGTCGATACGTACTGCTACGTAGCGGCCTGGAGCGGGTTCGATCTCTTTGTAGGTGTCGTTGCCTGGAGCGGTTGGAGCAGGGACTTTTTGCCTGCGCGACGCTTCAGCCACTCAGCCCAGTGAGGCCACCATGAACCTTCCATGCGCTCGGACGTTTCCAGCCAGTGATCTGCGTCTTTACCCAGTTCACCGTTGATCCAGTAGTTACGACGGTTCTTAGATGCTGGGTTGATAACACAGCAACGTGACCACTTGCACCCAGTACAAACTCGTTCTTGCCTTTCAGCAGGTCAGTACCTTCGAACGTGCCTTTCCAAGGAGCGATGTGATCTTCGATGGTAGACAGGAAGTAGCATGGGATCTTGATTTTACCCAGGTCGATCTGTTCGCCACAGATAGTCAGCTGTTTCTTCTCACGCAGGCCATTTTCCAGGTACATGTTGTTGATGTAGAACGTGTACATTTCTGCTGGCAGGTTAGTTGAATCGCTGTTCCAGTAAAGGATATCGAACGAGGCGGTGTCTGACCTTTCAGGTAGTTGTTCACTACATAAGACCAGATCAGATCGTTTGAACGAAGCATGTTGAAAGAGGTAGCCAGTTCACGACCACTCAGGTAACCCTGGTTGGTTACTTTGTTCTCCAGCTTTTTAACTTGCTGTTCATCGATGAATACACACAGATCGCCTGGATCTTTGAAGTCCAGAAAGCGTTGTGAAGAACGTTGCAGAGGCGATGGAAGTGTCTTTACGAGCAGCCATAACCGCAAGTGCAGATGTCAGCAGAGTACCACACAACACACCATGCTACAGCGTTCAGTTTGTCGGACCTGTGATCTCTTTAACAACTTCGTTAGCTTTCAGGATACCTTTCTCAACATAGTCATCCCAGCTGATATGGCCCTGTTCGATTGTTGGGTTCAACCAGGAAACCAGGAAGGTAGTCTGTCCCTGATCTACGCAGTATTTAACGTAAGAGTTGTGTTCCTGAAGATCCAGAATGTAGAACTTGTTGATGCAAGGCGGAACGATCATTGTTGGGCGAGCGAATGTTTCTTCAGTCGTGGGTTGTACTGAATCAACTGGAACATATCGTTTTCGAAAACAACAGAACCTTTGGTTGTTGCAATGTTCTCACCCAGTACAAACGCTGATTCGTCGGTCATGAGATGCGACCTTCTCAGCATCACCCAGCAGGTTTTTAAGGCCGTCTACCAGACTCTGACCTTTAGTTTCAATGCCTGCTGTAGAACTTCAGGGTTCGTTACCGCAAGTTAGTTGGTGACATCGCATCGATGTATTGCTGAGTGTAGAACTCCAGCTTCTTCTGTTTCTGATCAGACAGCTTAGCGTTGGCAGCCATCTCCTGCAGCAGTTTAGAGCTCAGCAGGTAGGATTGTTTTGATGTAGTCAAAAACAGGGTTCTGAGACCATTCTTCAGCCTGGAAACGACGGTCACCACGAGCGGGCGCTGCCACTGCATCGTCAGTTTTTCCGGTCAGTAGGTTGGTCCAAAGGTCATTTGGTTCTGCTGATATTCGGTGAAAGCACGAATCCATACAGTAGGGTCTTCAAAGGAACGGTTTGCTAGTTCAGTCCAGGACTGCGCAAAATTTGTGAAGATATCATCACCTCCAGCCTGCGAAAACATATCAAGCACTTTCTTGGTTTCTGTGTTCAGGTAGTCAATAAGTTCCTGCGGGTTGGATAGCAGGTTACTGTTGTTTTCCATAGATTCGCCTTTCTTTGTCATATCCGGCCTACCAATCAAAGTTAATATTTTCAAAAATTTTGGAGGAGGATTTAGATCATTTCTCGCTAAAGGGTATTCCAGCATATTCTGGCTGGATTATATTTGCAAGGATGCAGA
>JALQPE010003223.1:0-17068 GCA_030407315.1 Asparagopsis taxiformis | reverse complement strand
TCGTGTTTGATCATTTTATTTGCTCCCCGACCTTATGCTGCTTGTGCAGAAGCTTCAGCTTCTGGTGCAGAGCTGCCTTTACGAACAGTCCTGCCAAGTGTTGTAGGCCATCAGAACCATACCAGTCAGGAAGAACATGCCGCCCAACCAACGAACGAAGTAACCTGGGTGAGATGCTTCCAGGGCTTCAACAAAGCTGTAAGTCAGTGTGCCGTCTTCGTTTACTGCACGCCACATCAGACCCTGCAGGATACCGTTAACCACATCGCACAGATGTAAAGTACAGTACCAACTGTAGCCAGCCAGAAGTGAGTGTTGATCAGACCAACGCTGTACATCTGAGCTTTACCGAACAGACGTGGGATCATGTGGTAAACAGCACCGATAGAGATCATTGCTACCCAACCCAGTGCACCTGCGTGTACGTGGCCAACAGTCCAGTCAGTGTAGTGAGACAGAGCGTTTACTGTCTTGATGGACATCATTGGGCCTTCGAACGTAGACATACCGTAGAAAGACAGAGAAACAACCAGGAAGCGCAGACAGGGTCTGTACGCAGTTTTGTGCCATGCGCCAGACAGAGTCATCATACCGTTGATCATACCACCCCAAGATGGAGCCAGCAGGATCAGGGACATAACCATCGCTACAGACTGAGTCCAGTCAGGCAGCGCAGTGTAGTGCAGGTGGTGACCACCAGCCCACATGTATGTCGCGATCAGTGCCCAGAAGTGCACGATAGACAGACGGTAAGAGTAGATTGGACGCTCAGCCTGCTTAGGAACGAAGTAGTACATCATGCCCAGGAAGCCTGCAGTCAGAAGAAACCTACCGCGTTATGGCCGTACCACCACTGAACCATTGCATCAACAGTACCAGGGTAGATTGAGTATGATTTCCACAGAGAAACAGGGATAGCCATGCTGTTTACGATGTGCAGAACTGCAACCGTAATAATGAAGGCCATGTAGAACCAGTTACCTACATAGATGTGTGATGTCTTACGGATCTTAACTGTACCCAGGAAGTAATAGCGTAAGCAACCCAGACAACAGTGATCAGAAGATCGATTGGCCATTCCAGCTCTGCGTATTCTTTAGAAGAAGTCAGACCCAGAGGCAGAGTGATTGCTGCCGCCAAAATAACTGCCTGCCAGCCCAGAAAGTGAAAGCTGCTAGGCCGTCTGAGAACAGGCGAACCCGGCTCGTACGTTTAACAACGTAGTAAGACGTTGCGAATAGTGCGCATCCGCCAAATGCGAAGATAACCGCATTGGTATGCAGTGGACGTAGACGACCATAGGTCAACCACGCAGTATCAAAGTTCAGTGCAGGCCATACCAGCTGTGCAGCTATTAGGACACCGACGGTCATACCGACGATACCCCAAATAACTGTCATGATGGCAAACTGGCGCACCACTTTATAGTTGTATGTGGGGTGTTCAGTTGCTGTGCTCATGTCAGGCTCTCATCAACAAGCTATTTAAGGAAATTTAGATTTTCGCTGGCAATTATCTTGGAATAGGCGCCTGTTTTCAATGCATTTGGGGGCTTCGCTGAGGCATTTTGTCGCAGGTGTCACAGGTCGACATTGGTCGTATACTACTGATACTAACGGAGTATTATTTGGTGTAACTAATTGAAATTTAATGATTAAATAGATGTCTGTTTTTTGTTAAATATATTTCGATTGGTTATATAGGTCTTTTTCTTTGACTTGAGTCTAAGTTTAGGCACAAATTTTTTTCCTTATCATTCGTTTAGTTGACGTAAATCAAGTTTGGTTTTGCGCACTTTTTGTCCAGTTGGCGGTTTTGAGAGGAACTCCGTGTTAATTAATGGAAAACCTGTAAAGGTAGGTTATTTTTGCTCATGGGGCAGGTGCTCCAATGGATAGTGAATTTATGGTAGATGTCAGTGTGCAATTAGCTGATCAGGGACTGGAGGTGATTCGGTTTGAATTTCCTTACATGCAAAAAAGACGATTGGATGGGACAAAAAGGCCTCCGGATCGTGCCCCGGCACTTATTTCATATTTTGAAGAAATGATTTCTGAATATGCTGAAAGTTCAGTTCCCTTATTTCTGGCGGGCAAATCAATGGGTGGCAGAATGGCAACCATGCTGGCAGAGAATGAAAATGTCACGGCCGTGTTGTATTTGGTTACCCTTTTCACCCACCGGGCAAACCGGACAATCTTCGTGTAGAGCACCTTAAAGAGATGGGCACGCCTGTCCATATTTTTCAGGGAACTCGGGATGCTATGGGTAACAGAGAAGAAGTGAAACACTATGATTTGTCAGAAAATGTGCATGTTCATTGGCTGAAAGATGGAAATCATGATTTAAAACCTAGAAAATCCTCGGGTTTAACTCAGGAAGAACACTTGAATACTGCTGTCCGGCTAATAGGAGAATGGATCAGTTGAGTTATTTTAATCGCTTGTTATTGCAATGCCGCTCAGGCTTGAAAAAGAAGCTGCCGCAGAGATTACAGATCAGTGTGCCAATGTAGGCATCTATGGTTACTGTAAATTAAATCTGGGAGACGGCTATGTTTTATTTATATTGCAGCAACCGGGTGATGCTGAAAAGCCATAGATCTGGTTAATTTCAACAGTCTTGTTTTTATCCGCCAATGGATGGTGTGCGGTGATTTGCTAATGCTGGAGCAGGGAGATAGGATCTCACAGATTCAAACCTACCTTGGTGATTTCCCGAGCTGTGCGGACCTATGGGCAGAATACGCAGATACCACTGATGGGCGTGAACTTGCGACATTTTCGCGTAAATTTTCCTCGGCGTTGTCTCAAAAGCTTCGTCAGAGTAAACAACTGGAATCCAAAGTAACCCACTCTTCGCTACGGATGTTTCTCTTTGTGCTTTCAGGTACTGAGATATACCTGGGTTATGCACCTGTCCATAATTCGGCCCCATGGCCATTGGGTATCCCACGTTTGAAGTTCCCTAAATCAGCACCAAGTCGTTCGACATTAAAACTAGAGGAAGCCTGGCATTGGTTTATTCCTAAAAAACATTGGGATCAGCGCTTACCTTATAGTGCCAAAGCAGTTGACCTTGGCGCAGCGCCAGGCGGCTGGACCTGGCAATTGGTTCAGAGAAGTATGTTTGTCACTGCGGTTGATAACGGGCCGATGAATGATGATCTTATGGAATCAGGCCAGGTGACACACGTACAGGAGGATGCTTACCGCTATCAACCCCCAGAACCTGTGCATCTGATGGTCTGCGATGTCGTGGATAAGCCGGTTAAAACAGCGCAAATGGCAGTGACCTGGGTTAAAAATGGCTGGTGCAACGAAGCCATTTTTAATTTGAAACTGCCGATGAAACAGCGGTATCAGGAAGTGATTTCATGTCTTAACCTGATTGCAGAGCAGTTTATGCAGGAAGGGCTTGCATATGAGCTTTCTGCCAAGCATCTGTATCATGACCGTGAGGAGATAACCTGTCACTTGCGTTTGTTATAGCCTTGGAAGCTTCTAAAAACTGAAGCGACAGGTTGGTTGTTTAGTGTTCGTATATAGTTACTTTTTCTTCAGTCTCGAGCATAGGGCCCAGAGCTTCCATCATCTCTTTTCTTTCTGGGAACTGGCCCAGCGCTGCCAGTCCTGTAATGTTCTGTATGTGGCGACAACCAATCGATGATTAGGATCGTAGGCGTTTTTCAGGGCTTCCCCAGAAATAAATCCATGTGCCTGCATCGCCAACTGCAAAGTGTCTCTCGCTGCTTTCTCATAGTGTTCAATGAGATCTTCAGCAACATGGCGTTCAATCAATACTCGAATCATCAGTAACTCCCCTTATAGATAACCCATCCACTTATTAGGATGGTGCAATTCTTTTATAAATGCGACTTTTGTTCTTGTTTTGGGCGTAATATCCCTTTTTCTACAGTTGGTAATTTGAGACAATACGCGCTTTCTGCAAGAGATTGTATGATGAAAGATATAACCGCAGACCATATTCTTGACGCTCAGGGGCTGCATTGCCCGGAGCCTGTTATGATGCTGCACAACCGTGTCCGAGAAATGGAAGCGGGTGAAATTCTGCATGTCTTGGCAACAGATCCTTCGACACAAAGGGATATCCCAAAGTTTTGTACCTTTCTTGGGCACGAACTTGTTTCGAAGTATGAAACAGAAGAATTGTACGGATATTATATTCGTAAAGGCGAGTAACCTGATTTCTGGTCAGGGTATATGAATTAAATCCCGGGAACAAAAAAGCAACAAATTGATAGTTGTTAGGACCCTGGAAAGAGGCTGAACAAGGTGAATGACGTAGCAACCACAACGCCAAAGGCGAAATCTAAAAACCGCGCTGCAAACATGGCAGCACTGCAGCTGTTGCTGGAGGCATACCCCAAAACCTTTGACCGCAATAATGTCAGACCTCTGAAAATTGGCATTCAGGAAGACCTGATTGCAGACGATAAAGTTTCTAAGAACAAAATCAAAAGAGCTTTGGCAAGCTACGTACGCTCGTTGAACTACTACCGCTCTCTGCGAGAGGGTGTTGATCGTGTAGACATCACGGGTGAGCCAGCAGGTCAGGTAACTAAGGAAGAGTCTGAATACGCTAAGCAGAAGCTTAAAGAGATCAACAAAGCGCGTCAGGAAAAGCGTAAAGAACAGGAGCGCACTGACCGTATGAGTAAGAAATTAGAAATGCTGGTGACTAGGAAATAAGTTGCTTAGCATATTAAAAAAACGGCGGAATATACCGCCGTTTTTTATGTCTGACTGATCAGTCGATAGGGCGATCGATAGGGGTGGGCGCCCATGGAGATAACCTTGTGTGCCATCAACTTCAAGTGATTTAAGTATGGATAGCTGAACATCCCGTTCAACATGTTCAGCGTAGGCGTGAATACCTAAGCTGTGAACTACGCTGATCAGGCTGCTTACAAAGAACTTATCCTCAGCACTGCCTTCAATTGAACGAATCAATGAACCATCTATTTTGACGTAATCAGGTTGCACGGCATATAGGTACGCGAACCCACTCGGGTGAACACCAAAGTGATCTACGCCGAATTTTATACCCATACTCTGAAGCTCTTTTCTGAACTCAGAAACTATGCTGGTGTGGTTCAATACCCCGGTTTCATCCACTTCAAACATGATCTTCTCAGGTGAAGCGCAGGATTTCAGTTTTTGGATTAACCAACTTCTAAAAGAATCACTGGAGACAGCTTCCCGGCTGAGGTTGATCGTCAGAGGCAGAGGTGAGTTGCAATCTTGTCCATGACTTGCTCTGTGATTGCTTTGTCCATCTCCACGATCAAGCCGAGCTCTTTAACCACATTAATGAACTCACCCGCTGGGGCAGGTTTGTTGTCGCGGTCAAGAATTCGGGCCAGAATTTCACCCTGTAAACGTTCTTCTGAAGACATACCCAGTACTTTCTGAATCTGCAGGAAGATCTGACGCTTGTTAATGGCATTGGCAACATGCTCTTTCCAGGAAGCGTCTTCGGGCTCTGTCGTTGTCTCCTGTACCTGATCATATTGTTTCCACAAGCCATGGATTCGAGCCGCTTCTTCAGCAGCAAGGCGAGCTTCAGAAAGTAGCTGTTTGGAATTGTTGGTTTCCTTAAAGCTACAGCTGCCCACACTGATGACCGGGCGTTCTAGCTCTGTTGCTCCCAGTTGATGCAGTTGTTTCTCGATTTCGCTTTCCAGTTTTCAATGGCAACACGTGTTTGATCAGGATCCGTTTGGTCCGTAAGCAACACAAAGTCCGCTCCGGATAAGCGCCCAAGTACACTTTGATCAGCTTTACTGGCCATGCCTTCCAAACTGATTGGCTAATAATTTCAGTACGGTATTGGTTTTATCAACACCGATTAGCTCATTGATTTTCTGAAGGTTAACCAAACGAATAATTAATAAAGATCCGTGGCCGAATCGTCTCTGTAGTCCAGTTTCTCGGCAAGTTGGGATTCCGAAGAGCGTTGATTGGACAATCCCGTTAAACCATCCTGATAGGCACTTCTTCGCAGCTCTTCTATATTGCGGGTTTGTTCATCAAACATATTTCTAACCTGATGAACCATGTTGTTCATGGCCTGAACCACATATCTCAGCTCACGAGTACTCGGGAGCTTCGGTTGTTCGATAAAGCGTTTCTGAGACAGGGCAACAGCCTGATCTTCAACACTCTTCAACGTTTAAGCAGATATCTCACTAGGTAGCTGATGGATAACAGACAGATCATAGATAAAGAAATAAACAACAGAATACTGTCCTGAGCACCTCGCCAGAGTTTTTCATAAGCATAACCCGCCGGCTCTGAACGTAGATAGTGCCAGCTTGTCGCCATTGATGGGTAATCTCCCTAGACATGGATGGCGGAGTGATGTGGATCATCTGCTGGAACCATTCAGGGACTTCATCACTGATCACAGGTGGCGTGTTTTTCTCAAACAGTACCGCCCCTTCAGAATTAGTTTACGGTTATTTGTTGGTAAAAGCCGCTGTCAAAAATCGCATTTACAGCAGTCTCTATAGTCGCACTGTCCTCTTCTGCCATATAAGGCGCCAGATAGAGCCCCAGATGAGTAGCAGAGTCCTGGGCATGTGATTCCAGCTGGTTTTCCAGAATTGCTCTGGAACTGTCAGACATGATGTACAGAGTGCCCGAAACCAGTCCGATCAACACTGCAAATATTGCAGTAATCAGTTGGTTAACAATGACATATCTCATACTCCTCATCTTCCTTATTTCAGGTTGACTTCATTATTCTCAATGCGTGACTTCAATCTAACCAGGGTTTTAAACGGTTAGAGGTACCCACCAGAGTGGTCCTTCTACCCATTTTGGAAAGCCACAAGTTGTCACCATTAAAGCTGTATACGTGTGCCAGATCAGGCCGCTTGTCTGCTGGAAGAATCTCTTGTTGATATTATCCAGCACCAATGGAATGGCCTTTGGGGTGCTGTAGTAGGTGAGCACCATGTGAGCCTGATTGAAGCTTAAGGCTTTAACATAGGCAATGTTCATTTTTTTTACCGGCACACCCAGCTCTTTCAGTGTGTAGTATTTAGCAATACTGAAATCTTCACAGTCACCACCGTTGGATATCAGAAATTCGACGGGCGTGGCCCAATAATCTTTTTTCTTCCAATGGATAATATCGTCAACAAACCGGACCTGGTTGAAAAAATAGTTCACTTTTTCCAGTTTGCTTTGTTCATCAAGTGGGGCGAGTTCAGTAAAAGTGCCTGCCATTTCTCAAGGCGCAGTTGTGCTTCAGGACCGTATTGCTGACCGAGTTTGGCAATTTCAGCTTTACTGAGTCGAATGCTATCCGCCGCGACTGAAACGAAAATAATACAAGACAAAACAAACAGCATGACCAACACAGTGGTGCCAGTAAAAGAGTTGCTGCCTTGAAATCTGAGCTTGTCAGCACGGATCGATTTCATTACTACGTTTTGCCTTATTGCTTAGCGCTAGATGGCATCATGCCACATTGTTTAAGTACTGTTTGCCATGCCTGAACATGTCGGTCCCGGGCAGACTCGTATTCGGACCATAATCCGCCTTCTGAGTTCCTGTTCAGAACCTTTTGCTGATAATTGATAACGCTTGCGTTCAGGTTTAAACCGCCGGCGATCAGATTATCAAAAAGGCTATTGTTCAAATCCAGCCAGTTTTACTGCTGTTGTGTACCTGAACCAAATAAGGTTGGACTTCGCCAGCGTAGTACTTGTAAAAACATTTTGCAGGATTTTTGCCTTTTGTGAAATTTTACCATTAAAACAGATCGCCTTTTGCTGAAGATGTTGTTCGATCAGGTTAGACGCGTGATTCAGATATTGGCTGACCAATTGAAGAGAAGCCAGACTTTGCGCGCCTGAGCGATTTCGGTGTAATTGTTCGTACAGAGGTTCAATATCATGAACAAACTCTGGCAGCTCCCATTCTTGATGATCTTTCACCAGTTTAGATAACGAACTGATGGTGGAAAACGACTCCAGCATGTTGAGCTGGAACCGTCAGCTTCAAGGGGAAGGGGCTGCTCACCGATAGAAAAATTATTCTCAATCTCGCTCGACGTATAAATGCCGTTCCATATCTCAGCAGTTAAATTCGCGCTTTTAATCTCATAGATATCAGACAGCTGCGCTAGTAATTCGGGTCATCATTATCGAGTTTAACGCTAATTAGGCAGCTTCGAATCGCGTCGAAAAACTTTAATTCGTAAACCATTTTTTGTGAGGCGGTATAAACCTACCCAGTGAACTGTTGCGTTCTGCAATCAGAGGTAAGAGATTGCAGCGTTTGAGGTTGAGTACATCCAGTAGGCCTTCCGTATTTCCTGGGTAGCCAATATCCGGTCTCTGCGTTGGGGAAACAGTGGTATTTCTGGTGCAGGTGGGAGTGGTTGATCAACCTCTAACACTCTGCTGACTCGCGAGGTGTAGTTTTCCAACATATCTTCAGGCTGATTGCGTTCGCACCCAGTCAGGTATAAACAGCTACAATTAAACCGATCAATGTCAGGGTTTTAATGACCATGCCTCTAATTACAACTGCAGCAGAGATCTGCTTTTAAAGTACAAGCGTGAGAGAAGAAGTATAGCCCCAATTGTCAGGCCTATCAGAAGGCCGATCCAGAATCCCTTGGTCCCATAGCGGGAAACAGGAAATCTGTTTTCGCCAATACATAGCCAATGGGAAGGCCTATAACCCAGTATGAAATAAAAACCAGTAACAGGGGCAGAGCCGTGTCTTTATAACCTCTCAATGCGCCGGCACTGGTGACCTGAATCGCATCCGAAAACTGGAACATAGCAGCAATCACAATCAAGGACGCAGCTATCGTTATAATGCGCTCATCCTCTGTGTATAGCAGCACAATGTCCTGTGCAAACAGGCCCATTAAACTGGAGCTGATTACGGCTAAACACAATGTAATCAGAAGGCCCGTTTTAGCACTGAATCTTGCGGCCTGTGGTGAGCCAGCGCCCAATTGGTGCCCGACCCTGATCGTCAGCGCCATGGCGATACTCAGTGGCAGCATAAATACCAGACCGGTAAAGCTCAAAGTGATCTGATGAGAGGCGATCATTACTTCTCCAAGATCCGCTAATAGCAGAGCGATAACCGAAAACATGCTGACTTCTATCAGCAGAGAAAGACCAATAGGCACGCCCAGCTTTAAAAAGGTAAGCAGCTCATGAGCGCTTGGCAGTTTCCATTCAGAAAACAGGCTTAAAGACTCAAACGTCTGGGCTTTCAAAACATATGCAAGCGCAGTAAACAGCATAATCCACATAACGATTGCGGTAGCCCAGCCACAGCCTACGCCCCCTAGCTCAGGCAATCCAAACTTACCGTAGATCAGCAGGTAGTTAAGGGGGATGTTACATAACAAACCAAAGATCGATATCACCATGGCGGGTTTGGTTTTGCCAAAGCCTTCTATGTAACTTCGCATCAGTTGATAGAAAAGCAGGGCAGGGAACCCCCAGGAAATTGCCTTGAGATATTGGTCAGTAATCACTGCCAAATTTTGTTCAACTCCCATAAAGCGCAACAAGGGCATGCAATTGTTCATCAGGTACATGGCGATAACGGTAAGAACAACTGCGATGAATGCGCCTTGGTGGAGGGCGGCTTTTGAGGTTGACGCTTTTCCTGAGCCAACCAGGTGGGCCACTATTGGCGTGGTGGCAATTAAGATGCCCTGAGATGCAGGAAGATAGGCAACCAGATACCTGAACCAGGGAAACCGCTGCGAGATCAGTTGAATCGTAGTGGCCTGACATCAGGGTGTCGACAAAGCCCATGAGGTCTGAGCGATCTGGGCAATGGCGATAGGGCCACCGAGCGCAAGAATGACTTTAATTTCGTTGAAGGTTTTCAGATCGGAGCCTTGAAGCAGATGGATATCAAGGGCTTAAGCATAGGGCTCGAAAAGTTATTGAACAATCTTTTTTAGAAGTAATTCTAAAAAATACCGGATCTTTATTGAATTTGATCAGAAAACATCACGGCTGTAATGGAATTAACATTTTTGCTATTTATTATCTGCAACTTAGATGGATATGACTTGCATGATATAGCAGTGTTGCCAGATAAAGGTACCTCCTGATTTACGTAAGTTATGCCCTGTTTTAAAAAGCAGTTTCAGAATGAGTCTTACATCATTCTGGCTATATGAAAGACCAGATTGGGATTAGAAAAATGGCAACAACAGTACAGTTAAGTGGTTTAACGACGAGAAAGGCTTCGGATTCATTGCTCAGGAAAATGGCCCGGATGTTTTTGCTCATTTCAGCGCAATTCAGGGTGATGGTTTTAAATCACTGGCAGAAGGCCAGAAGGTTGAATTCACGGTCACTCAGGGTCAGAAAGGCCCACAGGCTGAGAACATCGTTATAGTCTAACGACTGAGTTCGATCCAAACATAATGAAAGAGCATACCCGGAGGTGTGCTTTTTTATTTTTCTGGGCATGTAAATCTAGCGGGTAGATTCCTCGACCAGGGTTAAAATTTGGATTGCTTGGTCCCGGTTATCACCGCAAAAGTCAGGTTCTGGAGTAAAAGCTGCGCAGGCCTTAGGGCGTTCTGGTTTGCCAAATATAGCGCAGCGCAGGTCATCGGTGAGATGCTGGCAGGGCTCATAAGCGGGTTTATTCAAGCTGCTGATACTTGGGACAATGCAGCAGGCTGCACAATTTGGGCGGCATTCCATAATCAAAGAGCTTTGTGGGAAGGTTTGTATTGTAACTCTGGAGCATGAAAACAAAAAGCCGATCTAAAAGATCGGCTTTTTCTGTCGCTATTTGCTTAGCCAGCCTTGGCGGGTGCCTCAGCAGACTCAGGGTCAAGACCCAGAGTGGACAGCGTTTCAGAACGTACTTGTTTCAGAAGTTGAACATCTTCAGTCAGGTTCTGACCGTAAGAAGGAATCATTGAAACGAGCTTTTCTTTCCAGCCACCATTTTCCAGTTTATCTGCGAAGCAGCGCTCAACAATACTGATCATCGCACTGACTGATGTTGATGCACCTGGAGAAGCACCCAGAAGAGCAGCAAGGTGCCATCAGAAGATGTGATAACTTCAGTACCGAACTCAAGCTTGCCTTTGCCCGTTTCATCTTTTTTGATGATTTGAACGCGCTGGCCTGCATGGGAAATTTCCCAGTCTTCTTCCTGTGCTACCGGGAAGAAATTGCTCAGGGACATAACACGGGAACCATGTGTCTGCATCACTTCGCTGATCAGGTACTTGGTCAGGTCCATGCTGGTTGCGCCAACATACAGCATTGGCTTCAGGTTGTTTGGCTTAAGGCTGCCAAACATGTCCATCATTGAACCGTTCTTCAAAAACTTAGTTGTGAAGCCTGCAAACGGACCAAACAGAAGGGCTTTTTTACCGTCGATAACACGCGTATCCAGGTGTGGTACAGACATTGGGGAGCACCAATTGGAGCGCAGCCATAAACCTTGGATTCGTGGCGCTCAACAATTTCCTGCTTCTTACAAACCAACCATTGTCCGCTAACTGGAAAACCGCCGTAACCTTTGCCTTCTGAATGTCAGTTTTCTGCAACAGAGGTAATGCACCACCGCCAGCACCGAGGAAGACAAACTTACTGTTAACACTCAATGACTCTTTTGTTGCTCTGTTTTTCATAGAAACAGCCCAAGAATCATCTTTGTTCTGGTAGAAGTCGATAACATCATGGTTCAGCATCAGATCAAAGTCTTCAGTCTGATCCAGATAGTTCACCATATTTCGAGCTAGAGAGCCGAAGTTTACATCAGAGCCGTAACGTACTCGCGTTGCAGCAATTTTTTCGCCTTCTTTACGGCCTTCCATCACCAAAGGCATCCACTCACGGATAACATCAGGATCTTCGGTGTATTCCATCACATCAAACTGATGATGCTGACTTAAAGCCTCATACCGTTTGCGCAGGAAGTTAACGTTCTTTTCACCCCAGACAAAACTCTGATGAGGGACTGGGTTGATAAAGTTGGAAGGTTCAGGGAGTGCACCTTTTCTGACCAGATAAGACCAGAATTGAAGGCTTACTTCGAAAGAAGCGTTAATCGCGTATGCTTTAGAGCAGTTGATTGTGCCGTCGGCCGCTTCAGGGGTGTAGTTCAGCTCGCAATAGGCTGCGTGGCCAGTACCTGCGTTGTTCATACAATCGGTACTTTCTTTGGCAACTTCTTCGAGTCGCTCCACCATGCAGATCTTCAGGGATGGATCCAGCTCCTTAAGCATAACCCCAGGGTCGTGCTCATCGCACCCGCGCCAACTAGCAATACATCTACCGTTTTTGTGGTCATAGAAACTTCGCCATATTAGTAGTAATTATGGTTTGTGAAGTGACACAGGAGGTGGGGCTTGTGGCCGCACGAATTTTGCTCGATAAATTCGTAACCTTCTGAGACTTCTATACTGCAGCCATGGATAAGCAATAGTCATATAAAAAATATGACAATTTGTTCATGTTGCAGTGCAGCTTGCCGAATTATACGTATTCCTGAGCTAATGTCTTGGTAATTCCATCTATAGGCGTTATCAATTTGGATGATAATCCTCCTAAAGTATTAGTCATAAAGGCTTGGGAAAAGTAGGGCTTTTTTGACTAATTCCATTCTTATTCTGAGTGAATATGACTGGAACCCTGTTTTGCATTTGCGAATTAAAAGTTGTGAAAGTTGGCTACAATACACAGCATTAAATTATTGGACGTTGGAAATCTGATGGAAGACATAATCGAGTTACTCAAAGAGAATAACCAACCGGTACCTGTGCCGCTTGAAACTTCCCGATGATGACGATCTGGTGGAGATTGAAGAAGAGATTCTTATCTCACTCCCGGATGAATATAAGTATTTTTTAATGGAAGTGAGCGATGTGGTTTATGGTTCGCTGGAACCTGCAACAGTAATGGATCCACAATCACACACTTATTTACCGGATATGGCCGCCCATGCATGGGATATAGGTATGCCACGCGAGTATATCCCTATCTGCAATCATGAGGATGGGTTTTATTGCATTACGCAGGAAGGAGAGATTTTGCATTGGTCTCGTTCCAGCGAGGCAGTTGAGGATGAGTGGCCTTCTATCTGGAACTGGGCCAAAGATGTTTGGTTGGAGAGTTAAGTTGTGAGCAAAGCCATTTTTGAACAGGTCGAAAAGCTAGCACATGAGTTGATGTCTGCGGCAGAAGCAGATAATGAAGAACAGTTTTATGCACTTTACGATCAACTTAAGCAATTGTGCCAGGAGCATCAGGGCAGTAAAAAAGATCATCCGGTTCTATGGGAAACACTCGGTGATTTTAGCGAGGAAAATGATGATGCAATTGAGGCCTACAATCAGGCCTATCGACTCGCCGAGCAGATGAAAGATAACGAATACAAAGCCTCCATCCAGTATTCCCTTGCTCAGAGGTATCTTGAGGAAGATCGGAAAACTGAAGCAGGGGATGCTTTGGAGAAGGCGGCTAAGTTTGCTTCTTTTACTGAAGATGGGGAGTTGCAGCGGGAGATTCAGCTTTTGGCTGAATCTAGTAGCTAGAACGTGGCTTCGCCACTGCTAGAACGCCGCTTTGCGGCTGCTAGTGGCTAGGAAAAGCGAAGGTCCGCTAGCCTTTGTCTGACCTCAACTCACCTAGAGTTAGTTAAAACGAGAGGCCACTGCAATTATCATTGCCACTGCTTGAATGATTATTGATATTGCTGGCCAAGTTATAGGTTTAGCAGTTTTGTCTATAGCGGAGATAATCAACGCCAACGGATAGAAGCATGTGGTTATTGCGGCAATGCTGAATAAGAATTCATGGAATGAAGTAATTTCCTTACCATGAGCTGTTCTGCGAATAATCCAACTAAAGCAATGCCTCCCCAAACGACGAAGAGAAAGGCATTTATAATTCTAAGGGATGTGTTTGAGAGAGTACTCATCTTTAAATTCCATTCCTGCTCTGAGTCAGAAGAGTAATTGGTATCAGAGTGCATTTTTATGCCTTTTAACCATCATATAAAATATACTCTGACCCCAATGTCACGGATCATAATTGTTCGGCCTACTTATCTTCTGGCTCTGCCTTCTTTGAGGGCAGCGACGTTGCCTTAGCTTTTTGCTTTTCATTGTAGTACGAACATATTGATAGGGCCGCCATACAACAGGCACCCCTTGTGTGAAGTAATAAACTAATTGTGGGTCTATATCATGTGGGGGGTTAGGCAATATGTAGAAAAGGTTGAAGTCGTACCAGTAGCAAATTATCGCTATTGATACATATAAAATTGCAAGTAACAAAGGGCCTAACAGGGATTGGTTTTTATTAATTTTCACCATTCTTTATTTCCATTTATGCTATCTAAATTTATTAAGAGCTTATTCTTTTAACGGTGACTACCTAAACATTGAAAAAAGTGAAAACTGAATCGCTATAAAACCTAATACAACGAAGCTTATAACAACATATATTGTAGATAACCGCTGCCCATAAAGCTTTTATAGGGGGAGCCTTAAACAGGTATACAGCTAATAAACTTGCAGATAAATGTTATCAGAAAATTGTAATTGCTATAGCTAGTCAACAGGTCAAGAAGCTGTTGTGGATCTCCAGTGCGAGCATCAGGAGCCGGAGTGAGAATGCCTACGACTGAATTTATTGAAAACAGTAACACCCAGAATAGAAATAGTTTTTAAATGTTCGATTTTCAAAGGCTATTAGCTTTGTGGTGACAAAATAATAAAGTAATGGACATACAATAACGAAAGCCAGTGACAATAAAAAAAACGAAAGAATTACCACCACGAGTCCCATTTAATTTCCTTAAATATGTATTTTCAGTTTCTGAATGGTTAGATAAACGTTTTCTAACAATCGAAGAACAAGAATAAATACAAGGAAGTGGCTCTGGATAGAATTTAGACAGCACCGTCATTTTCCTCCATTAAAACGACTTAGTACGAATGTTGTTTAGCACATCCTGTGACGCAACTATGTATCAACTTTTTCTTAGAAGCAAGCTCCTAACGTCCGCTTCTGGCACATTGCAGTAGTGGTTGATTGTTCCTATTAAAGCATTGGTAAGCAGATTAACAATTATGGATGAGTTCAGACTGAGTTTTAAGCACAAAAAAACGGAGCCAAGGCTCCGTTTTTTATGATCAACTTCAGTTATTAGTCGATACGTACTGCTACGTAGCGGCCTGGAGCGGGTTCGATCTCTTTGTAGGTGTCGTTGCCTGGAGCGGTTGGAGCAGGGACTTTTTGCCTGCGCGACGCTTCAGCCACTCAGCCCAGTGAGGCCACCATGAACCTTCCATGCGCTCGGACGTTTCCAGCCAGTGATCTGCGTCTTTACCCAGTTCACCGTTGATCCAGTAGTTACGACGGTTCTTAGATGCTGGTTGATAACACCAGCAACGTGACCACTTGCACCCAGTACAAACTCGTTCTTGCCTTTCAGCAGGTCAGTACCTTCGAACGTGCCTTTCCAAGGAGCGATGTGATCTTCGATGGTAGACAGGAAGTAGCATGGGATCTTGATTTTACCCAGGTCGATCTGTTCGCCACAGATAGTCAGCTGGTTCTTCTCACGCAGGCCATTTTCCAGGTACATGTTGTTGATGTAGAACGTGTACATTTCTGCTGGCAGGTTAGTTGAATCGCTGTTCCAGTAAAGGATATCGAACGGAGGCGGTGTCTGACCTTTCAGGTAGTTGTTCACTACATAAGACCAGATCAGATCGTTTGAACGAAGCATGTTGAAAGAGGTAGCCAGTTCACGACCACTCAGGTAACCCTGGTTGGTTACTTTGTTCTCCAGCTTTTTAACTTGCTGTTCATCGATGAATACACACAGATCGCCTGGATCTTTGAAGTCCAGAAGCGTTGTGAAGAACGTTGCAGAGGCGATGGAAGTGTCTTTACGAGCAGCCATAACCGCAAGTGCAGATGTCAGCAGAGTACCACCAACACACCATGCTACAGCGTTCAGTTTGTCGGAACCTGTGATCTCTTTAACAACTTCGTTAGCTTTCAGGATACCTTTCTCAACATAGTCATCCCAGCTGATATGGCCCTGTTCGATTGTTGGGTTCAACCAGGAAACCAGGAAGGTAGTCTGTCCCTGATCTACGCAGTATTTAACGTAAGAGTTGTGTTCCTGAAGATCCAGAATGTAGAACTTGTTGATGCAAGGCGGAACGATCATTGTTGGGCGAGCGAATGTTTCTTCAGTCGTTGGGTTGTACTGAATCAACTGGAACATATCGTTTTCGAAAACAACAGAACCTTTGGTTGTTGCAATGTTCTCACCCAGTACAAACGCTGATTCGTCGGTCATGGAGATGCGACCTTCTCAGCATCACCCAGCAGGTTTTTAAGGCCGTCTACCAGACTCTGACCTTTAGTTTCCATGCCTGCTGTAGAACTTCAGGGTCGTTACCGCAAGTTAGTTGGTGACATCGCATCGATGTATTGCTGAGTGTAGAACTCCAGCTTCTTCTGTTCCTGATCAGACAGCTTAGCGTTGGCAGCCATCTCCTGCAGCAGTTTAGAGCTCAGCAGGTAGGATTGTTTGATGTAGTCAAAAACAGGGTTCTGAGACCATTCTTCAGCCTGGAAACGACGGTCACCACGAGCGGCGCTGCCACTGCATCGTCAGTTTTTCCGGTCAGTAGGTTGGTCCAAGGTTCATTTGGTTCTGCTGATATTCGGTGAAAGCACGAATCCATACAGTAGGGTCTTCAAAGGAACGGTTTGCTAGTTCAGTCCAGGACTGCGCAAAATTTGTGAAGATATCATCACCTCCAGCCTGCGAAAACATATCAAGCACTTTCTTGGTTTCTGTGTTCAGGTAGTCAATAAGTTCCTGCGGGTTGGATAGCAGGTTACTGTTGTTTTCCATAGATTCGCCTTTCTTTGTCATATCCGGCCTACCAATCAAAGTTAATATTTTCAAAAATTTTGGAGGAGGATTTAGATCATTTCTCGCTAAGGGTATTCCAGCATATTCTGGCTGGATTATATTTGCAAGGATGCAGA
>JALQPE010003222.1:0-17021 GCA_030407315.1 Asparagopsis taxiformis | reverse complement strand
CCCAACCCCAACCCCAACCCCAACCCCAACCCCAACCCCAACCCCAACCCAACCCCAACCCCTATAATTCCTGACTATTAGTTCTTTTATTTGAGTTTGGATTGTCTTATGATTGGCGCTCCGGGTTCCTTTAAACCCATTTAAGGCTCAGCCATTAATTAAGATAGCATTAGGAATGACTCAAGAGTACTACGATGTTGAGAAGATACTGGACAAGAAGGTGTTCAAGGGGACCACCAAGTACAAAATCAAATGGGTAGGTTGGGATGGACCAGATGACCTCACCTGGGAGCCCATTGAGAACCTAGAGTTCGTCCGAGATCTGGTCGATGAGTTCAACGAGAAGAAAAAGAAGAAAGAAGACAGAAGGAGAGAACGCGAGCAGTCAGAAAAGGCCAACGAGGAAGCAACGACTTGGCCAGAAATAAAAGATTGAAGAAATAGTGGTACAGTCAGAAGAGTCCAGCTAAGAGGAAAGCTAGGAGGGCAGTCAGGAAGCAGAGTCAATCAGCAGCTCATCACCCTCAGAAGAAGGACAGGTACACAGCAGAAGCAGACAGAAGTCAACATCATCCAGCCAAAAGTATGGCAAAAGGAAGAGCAAGAGCAATGGCAAGAGTAGGAACGGGAAAGATAAGACAAAAAAGATACACAAGAGCGAAAAGAACAGAAAGGAAGAAAGGAAGAAACAGGAAGACAAGAGGGACATCATCAAACTAGTCAGGATCAACTTCCAGATCACAGTTAAAGGATAGATCAAGTATAACGCGGACTTCATTAAAAACGATAGGAGAGAAGTACCAGATCTGTTCAGTGGACCAGAACTGCTGAAGATGGACCCAAAGGCACTAGAAAGGCACAGGTAGACACTCCATCAGGGAAAGGGAATAGCCAACCCGTCCACCAATTCGGAGAGCTGATATCAATCATGACTATTCTAATTTTCAAAACATGGAATATGAGTTAATAGACGTCACGGAATAGTTATTATTTATTGTTCAGGAAGGTGCCCATGTTAGAGTTATGCGGATACCTGTACAACACCATCTCAACTGAAGTCTATGAAGAGTATACCATGTTCAAAGAAATAGCCGAGTACTACACGGACTCAATTCGAGAGCAAGTGCTTTTCAAGAAGCGTATCAGTTAAATCGATAAACAGCTCGGTAAAGCTAGAAACTACGATGAATGGAAGAGAATTGCTCAGGAACACGATTAGTTGCCCTAGATTCAGGAATATTTGAACAAGGTGTATTCACCATATTATGACTATTCCTACATTCAGGAACTACTGAATGAGCTCTCAACTTCAAGGATGAATGGTGAGATTTACAAACTGATTGCCATTCTGAGATCCCATAGTTACAGGAACATCGGGAACATTACTAGTCAGTTACTGTATAAGGATGCCTATAACTCTACTCACAAACTGATCGAAGATTTCCAGTCATAGGTGGTCAGGTGCCTGAGGGCTATAATGAACTCGTCGATTCCTCAGCATAAGAAACTGGAGTTTTTTGGTGAGTTGAGGCATGCTTTGGGTCGTAGTGCTTTGCTGTTGAGTGGAGGTGCCATTTGGGGATGTACCACATAGGAGTGGTGCAGACCTTAATCGAGGCTGACTGCATGCCAACCATCATTGCAGGAAGCAGTGCAGGCAGTATGATTGCAGCCTTCATTGCCACTAGGTCGAGGGAGGATTACTTTGATGGCAATAAGATGAACTTCACAGCTTTTATTAATAAGAAGAAACACTCACTATGGAGGAAGATCAGGAGGGTGGCCAAGGATGGCTACGTCATGGACATCAATGTACTACAGAACTTCCTGAAGGACAACATCGGGAACCTCACATTCCAGGAAGCATTCGATAAGTTCGGGTGGATACTCAACATCACAGTCACTGGCAGCACTGAACATGATGAGGATAGACTACTGAACTATCTGACAGCCCCTAATGTCCTGATTTGGAGTGCCTGTGCAGCCAGCTGTGCTATTCCTTTCATCTATGGTGCCACTGACCTGTTCTGTAAGGATGTGGATGGCAGACTCAAACCGTATACTTTGATGAACAGGAAGTTCATAGATGGGTCCATTGGCAATGACCTGCCCATGAACAAACTGTCAGTGTTCTTCAATGTTAACAATTTCATCGTATCGCAGACCAATCCTTGGGTCATCCCTTTCATGGACTACACTGAGGAGTTCAAGACCACATCGAACCCATTTGTCATCAAATTATGATCATCGGCCAACAAATTAAGGAGTTCTGGATGTCCTAGGTTAAGCACAGGGCCAATCAGGTATCTTTCCTGTTCCCTAATGCTATCACTAAGTTCTTCAATATTTTCACTCAGTCCTATGTGGGCAACATTACCATCTGGCCGGTACCCTCCCTGTCGAACTACCTTAGAATCATGGAGAACCCAACTGAATTCTCAATGATACTCAACTTTGTTGAGGATGGCCGAACCAGAACATTCCCAAGTACTTTAAATATAACTCAGAAATAAGACAGATCAAGAGCAGCCTCTTCTATGAACAGGAAATAGGAACTGTCTGAGAGCTGTCAGGAAAGCCTCAATGGTTAACATTAGAAAGGAGTCAACAGAAGAAATGGAACAGGAGTGGAAGATAGACGACCTCATCGAAGAGAAAGACAGCCAAGAAGACAGGCTGGAACAGGCAGAGAGGAACATGCTACTATTAAACAGTGCAAGACCCAAACAGTCAAGGAACCGGTCATTCATGATACCCAGGGAAAACTCAAACAGCAGTTTCAGGAAGGGCAGTTGACTATTTATACACACTCATCAACCCAATATTAAAATAGACAGGTCAATGGAAGGTATAGAGTCCACCTGTGTCCCTATTAAAGATGAGGGTGCTCTAAATTCGGGTGGCTTCCCGCCAAATTGGGTCTGTTGATAGCTTGGCGATTATGTCAAATCGATATAATCAGAACAGATGCCGCGAGGAAGGAAAGCCAGCAAATCAGCACCCAAGAAGAAGAAGCATCCAAATCACCAGAGAAGGTGGAAGACAAACAGCAACCAGAAGATGAACCTGTGGTCAGAGCCAAGAAGTACAAGAAGAAGAACTACGAATAATTGGCCAGAATTCACAGGAGCAAACAGCAGAGAATATTCCTGTTGAAGGCCGAGAGGAACGAAGACTTCTGGTCATTCAATGTCGAGGGGGTACATTTCAGAGTAACTTAGACTAAAGGCAACAACTATTCTGTGACCATATCGACCACTGTTCGATGCACATGTGTGGATTTCAGGATGAAGAAGAAACCCTGTAAGCATATCTACTTCATTGTGACTCAAGTGGCCCAGAATGACTAATTGCTGGACTACTTCAAGAAGGACACTTCGATATCTAAGAATGCTTATAAGATCCTGGATGGACAGCTGAGCAAGAGACTGAAGGCCCGTCTGTCCGCATCGACGACGACTGACAAGAAGGACATCGATCTGAAGGATGACACTGATTGCACTATTTGCTTCACCGAGATGGACAAGGACACCGAGAGCCTGGAGGATTGCAACACCTGCAAGAAGTACTTCCACAGTGAGTGCATCCGGGTTTGGAAGAGCAGGAACCCCACATGTCCCCTGTGTCGAGGGCAACTCACTGTCATCAACGGACCAGGAGCCATGGGCAAGGTCATCGACATCAAGGTCTGAAAGTTGATCATTCATGGCTGCTCATTTATTTTATTATGGACCAACCAGATGCATGAGGGGAAATATGGCAGTCAATGTCTGTGTGACTAAGCACTGCCAATCCAGTCCATTCATATGCAACAGTACCAAGTGCTCAGAAACTGGGTGCATGCACTGCCATCAAACATGCAAGATAATGAAGTGGCAGGCATATCAATCATACATCCTCCAGTATCAAGAACAAGAAACAACACCGATGAAGAACTATCTGAACAGAATTGAACGATTCTATAGGCAGTTTATTGAGAAGCTAAATAAGGAAGTCGATCATTTTAGACTATACTTCGAGAACTGTAGATATGGAGAGGCCTTCTGCACGGTGAAATACTTGCTATCTCGAAAGTAGTATGACAAAATATCCAACTGGGATCTGTCATAGGCCTTAGATCGAGTCTGCACTTCAAAGAGCTCAACAAGCAAAGGAGAGTGGAAAGTGAGCTTGAAAGACATTGCCTCAATAGATGACAAGTTCAATCAGTTAACGAATGAACTCGAAAAACTATATAAGGGGAAGCTCAAGGAACTATTCTTCACCAGTAAGGCATAGAGTGACTTGTCTGATTTCACAAAGAAGAGCAAGAGTCTGATTCTGACTCATAGTAAAAGCAGGTCTATGTCTCAAAGTGATTTAAAGCAAAGCAACTATCGATCAAGCACTCCATCTAGCTTCACACCGAACCCTGAAGAGTCTCCATCTAAACAGAGCAAGTCAAAGGTTACGAAACCACTTTGGCAAAGCTCACTGCTGAGTGAAATATCTTCTCCTTTAGACTTGAGCTATCCAAAGAAAATAAACAGCAGAATCATTCAGAATAGCTCTCTCTTGAACAGTATGCTTGGTCGAAAGGTGAAGCAGTATGATCTCTTGTACAGAGCATCCGACTGTGACTTCTCCATTGAAAAGTTCTATTTCAATTGTCGAAATGCGAACAATACAGTGATCATTGCCAAAACAGAATTCGATAAGGTTCTTGGAGGCTACACAGCTCTAAAATGGAAGTATTCTGAAGAAACAAGCAAGCCGAACCTGAACGATAGCTATGATAGCCTCATTGAAGAGGAAACTCAAAAGAATTATCGGTATAAAGAAGACAATCATGGTTCAACGATCATGTTCTCTTTGAGTTTAGCATAGAGGTACGTCCTCAAAGATCCGAATTCAGCCATTTATTGTGGTAAAAGATGCATAGGATTCGGTAAAGGTGATCTCAGAATATCTGAAAAGGCAAAAAAACAAAGTAAGAGATACATTGGCTTTCCTCAATCATTCAATATAGACTCAAATCAAGGTTATTTCAGTCAAAATCCTAATCAAAGCCCTTCTAAGAGCTCAGGGAGAGAGTATTTACCTAATAAGCAAAGCAGTATGAAACTTAGTGGGAGTCGTTACTCGACATATTGCAAGATAGTTGAATGGTAGGCTTTCTAGGTTCGTTTTAAGTGATATTTATTGATAGACTCGATATCTGTTTCATTATCGAATACTTCCTTCCGAATAAATATAATGATGACAGCCACAAGCACCAACTTCAACATTATCACAGGGGAGTTAAGAACGAACTACCCACTGAACTCAACAAGCCGAAGATTCCAATCAACTGATATGGTGAGAACCAAAGTAAACTCTCAGAACGAGAAGGAGGTTCTGCCATCTGTTCGAAAGCTAGGAACTTCCAAGGATTCTAAGGCCTTCCTGTATCACTATGCTGACAAGGAAGGCCCTGGCATCAATGCTTCAGAGGCTAGGAAAACAGTTGACCCTCGTATGAGTGATTTTGCGACATTCAACGGTACTAGAATATCGCTCTTAAACGCATCGAAGAGTGACTTCAATATTATCAACCATGGAATCCAGAAGTCAACCGACAACAATGAATGGAGGAAGACCAATAAACAGAATCCGATATCCAAGTACTCCCATTTGGGCAGACTCCATGCTCCTAACTACTCGACCGACTTCCTTAATAAAATTGAGAATAACCCTCAGGCTTTGCACCGGAAGAGGGACCTCTGTGGCGGCATCTGCACCATTCAGAAAACATATGGCACCGAGAAGTACTTCCGGAAATACAAGTGATGGGGCTGGATTGATGAGTATAATAAGTGACAGATATGTGATCACTCGTCCTGAAGGAAGACGTAGGTCTTGTTGAGTTTCTTGATGTCCCTTTCGATATCAGCCAGCTGTGCTTCTAGACTCTCCTTCTTGGTCTTGAGTCCTAGGGTGTCTACCAGTCGAATGTAGGTCTTCTTCTGGTATTCTTGGTTGAGTTCTTCCCATTTCCTCTTAAGTCCGTCTCTGAGTTCCCTGATTTCGTCTTCAGACAGGCAGTTCCTGAGTTACATCAGACTTACGGATTATGTTCATACTGTTTGTGCAGGTTCTGGATCATGGTGTACTCCTTGTCGATGTTGTCCTTGATCCGGTTCAGGTACTAGGGTGTCTGACCGTAGTCCTTCTTCTTCAAGTAGTCCTTCTGCTCTGGGGCCACTTTGGCAGTTGACAGGATGTTCTCGATGGCGTTGGTGACGATGAAGTTCTTGTTGCTCTTGACTCCCATGACTGGCTTGTCATGCACACAGACCACCTTCTACTTTTTATGCTGGCAGTCATATGAGAAGGGTCGGACTATGTTGGCATTGATGTGTACTTGGTGGTAGGTCCTCGTTACCCATGGTTCCTGATTTCATCTTCAGAAATTCTTTGGGCTGTGCCTTCCTATCACCCTTGAGATGCCCGAGGGTCTTGGTCTGGCCGTACTCGGTGTGTGCTTGCAGGTCCTTCCCGAACTGTCCTGACAGGTTACCCACCTAAGTCTCAATGCTGACTTACCCTTGGAACTGATGTAGTGTTATGGCAGAATGTGGATCCAGTGGGTGGGATGTTGGGCGGGTACTTCGACTTGTAGAGCTTCTCCTTCACAGGAGGGGCAAACTCCTTAGGAATAATGTTGTAGATCGATTCCTCAGCCATGTTCTCGACTTTCTGCAGTTATATTTATTATACGCAGTTAAGCACACCCACCACCCATACTGACCCTCAGGACAATCACACCCAAAAACCATCAACTCAGTCATTCATCAATTAATATCTCATATCTGGACAAGTAGGCCACTGTTCGTTTAATTTAAATATACCCCAACGATATGAGTATGCTCAGGTCTGTGTTCTATGGAGGGCACTCCTCGGTCCGGACCTTCGACCCTTCAGTGCTCGAGTTTGCCAAAATATTCACTCTTAAGGCTATAGTGCTCTTAACTTTGGTCATTTTCCCAACTATCGTGAGTGAGGAGAGTCTGGCACTCATTACAACTGTTCTGGTTTGCATGTAGTTCTACTTCACCAAACACATCGCGAAGAGCATGGTGCAGATATCCTGGTACATTGATACTAGTGGTGAAGAAGACAGAATTATCTATGAGGCCAATTTGGCAGCTCCGACCCCTAAGTACGAGATGGCTTTCTGGTATTCGTTCCTGTTGTACCTGCTGATGCTGACTGTCCTAGGACTCTATCTACTAAGCAAGAGTAAGTTATCTCTGTTTTGCTCTGTATTCATTGGCATCTGCCTTACCATTGCCAATTTCTACACATTCAGTAAAATCATCAACCTGAGGAACGATGGAGTGCTTCAGAAGATATCAGACGATGTCATTCCTGATGGGTCCATGTTGAAGATGCCCCTCCTGCATCAGAGCAAACTCGATAGGAGAAATAAGGCAGGAGCCCAGTAAAAGAGTGGAATCAGGAGCAGTGTAAGGGTCATCAACGATATCGACTACCTGAGGACCTCCACTATCAAGCCACCCAAGAAGAGCGAACCCATACTGGAACTGGATGACTGATCAATTCATTATCTGCAATATCTGCAATCAAAGCATAGGGAGAATATCAAGCTTAGGAGGAGCAGTCACGTCCAACAGTTAGTCAATGTCCACAGGTAAGGAATCCTTCTTCTCGGTTTAAGGTGACTGCTATATCGGACTTTTATCTGGTACTTTCTAATTCACTTAAGTGGTTGAAGCTCCTTTAAGGTTGAGTTTGGTCTGTTTCATTTTGACTTGTCCTTTTGTGACCTTCTTGCTCTCGTTGGTCTTGACTTTTTTCTTTCCTGTGGTTTCTATGGTGAATGGGTTCGGTCTCTTGTGTTCGGTTGTATCTTCCTTCTTCTCCTGTCTGGCTATTTCTTCTTTGAGTATCCTTGCTTTTTCTATTTCCTTGGCTATTCCTGTTTCTATTTCTATATCTTTGGCATTCATGGTGAGTATGATTCTGCATGTATCTGCTTTATCTGTCTTGGCTTCCTGTACTCCATGGCTCTTGAACCCATCTTCGATGTCCTGTTTTGAGAATGTCTTGGGTATGAACATTTGTCCTACTGTGAATAGGACATCTCTTGACCTGTTCCTCTCCTTCTCTATGGTGTTCCTGAGTGAGTCTATTTCCTTAATGATCAGTTTCAGGTATTCTCTGACTGTTTCTCCCTCTGAAGTTGAGTTCATTTTGGTCAGTTCCTTGGCCAGCAGCACCCTCATTGGCAGCAGACTGTCATAGTTCTGCCCTTTAGCACCCTGTTATGCCTTTATTGAGTTCATTATTGGATTATAGTTCAGGAATGGCGGGTGAATACTTCCCTGTGACTATTAGTCCTTAATTATCCCAGTTATTGTTATGTTATTGTTTTGTTATGTTATTTTATAGTTTTGTTATGGTTATGTTATAGATTCTTGATAATCTCTAATTTGCCTTTTGATTGGAGATGGAAGAAAGAATATTCGATAAGTTATAATAAGGAGTGATGTTTCGATCGATCCCAGTCAGCAATAAAATCTGCTTCGATAAGGACCTCAAACGGACCTGGAGGATCCATGAGGAGAAACTGAGGAAACTTAAAGGGTCAGTAGGCAAGGATAAACCCCAAGAGTTCGTATTCCTGGACCAACGATTGAAAAAGAATGCCCTGCAGGAAGTCAAGAACATCGAGATAGAGAGGGAAAACAACATACTCCTGTCCAAAATGAGGGACATCACCAACAAAGGTACATGCAAGGATAATCAGGCTGCAAAAACTCATACCTCAGATCACATAGGGAAGAGGCAGGCTCCAAAAAGAAGACACTCAACGAACCCTACAGGAAAAGGGAACTCATCAAGATAGTCGAGCAAAACCAAGACATCATGAAACGCATACAGGAGAAGAAGAGCGCATACAACATACGCAGAATGGAGAAGGAAAGAAAGGAAGTCGAAAAGAACATCAGCCTCATCTCAGAGTACCCCTTCAAGAACTACCCCAGCAGAAATACACAGACCAATGTACCCCCCATGTAACTCAGTTCTGGATGACATCTGACAACTTCGCAAGTAAGGCATCAAGGAGTCAAGTCAAAACACTTCCACTCTCATACTCAGGCACCCGCAAAATCAACAACAGTTACTATGTCATCACATCCTACCTCCGAGACAAGTAACCCATAGATAATTCAGGATGTTCAACATCGAAATAGAGAACCTGGAGAGGATATCCGAGAAGTATAGAATGGAACTCGAGGAAGACCAAGTACGCAACCTGCTGGCCAAGTCCTACGAGAACTCCCTCGATAAACTCATAGACAGTCTGGAGATCGATGGAGAGGAGGACTCCTGCTACCTCAAGTACCAGATCAAGTCTGCCCATCACTGATTAATAAGTCCATTTTGCCCATGTTAATGAAAATCACGACTTGAAGAAACCCCAAAAGCTATTACTAATGTGACTGAGCACTCGAGGAGCCCGGAAGTCCGACTATATCGATATCTTCTCCCCTGGCTGCAGGCGCACAATGGGCACTTCCTTTCCACTTTCTGTCTTGATGACTTCTGGTGGTCCTCTCTTGGACTATGGGACTGACTCTCCTTTGGGCTTGAATATGGGTATTTCTTTACCGGCAAGTTTGATGGCAGTCTTCTCTACCTTATCACTGGGCTGCATGCCTGCCCTTTTCTGTGCCCTTATTTTTTCTAGTTCTTCCCTGTACCGTTTGTGGACATCCAGTTTCTTGGTCTTCTGTTCCTGCAGTTTCTTCTCGAATTTGATGATCTTGCTCAATTGTGACTCTTCCCAATATTACTACTGCTGACTGCTGTTTTCTCCTTGATTTCCCTTATTTTCCTTTTGGCCTTATGGAGTTCGGCTAGTTGCTTTGTGATATGGTTGGGGTTGGTTCTTCTGTCTATCTTTATGCTCCTTATTTCACTGGGCCTGGGTTCCTCCTCGATTTCTTGGGTGTGCTTTGGTTCTCTCCAGAACAAATCTGGGTGCTCATACTGGCTTAGTCGGTACTTCAGGATGCGGATCTCGATGTAGGGGATGTCCATCACTGAATGGAGAGTCCGGCAAGTCATCGACAACCTCACAATGTCATGAACATCCAGGAATTCGGTCACCGTATAGACAGCCTCGGTATCCTACATGAAACGCTGCACACTCAGGAACCGATCTAGCTTATGGGCGAAGTTCAGGTCAGCCACACAGCTCCGGGCAATCAATTCAGCCATAATTATTAATAATCAATGGTTAGGCATAGTGTTCATGCATCAAGTGATGAGCAGATTCTGGGTCTCACTCAGGTACTCCTCGAAACTGGTGTCCTCAATGAAGAGTCTATCAGCCGAGTTCAGGAACTCACTGAGCAATCTATCTTTACATCGGTGGGAAAGGGTGCAGAAGTACCTCTATTTCTCGAACTTACTCAACAGGCACTCCGTACTTAGGTCCACCTCCGTGATTAGCCGGTACAGGAGCATCAAGTACCCTCGAATATCCTATTTGAATGCATTGGACTAAATCAATGAATAGGTACATGAGGAGGGTTGTTCTTGTCTATAATACTGCTAAGGTAGATGTTCTTCTAGTTGTCGAAGAGGATATTCTCTTATCGGATGTCACCATAGCTCTCCCTCGTTCGATGCAGCTCCAGGAGAGCCCTAGCAACCTTAACAAGGACTTCTATCTTGGATTTGACACTGTGCAGAGCTACTGTGCCCACCAGGTCACTCAATCGAGTGTAACTGTGATCCGTAATGAAAGATAACCGCCATCTATTCATATTTTTCTAGGCCATTGAGTAAGCATAAACGGGTTGGATATGGGGGTTAGCATTCAATTGAAGCCTATTAGCATAGTACAGTTTCTTCTTCATGCTCAGATAGCTACCTTCGAAGTCCTGGATGTGCACCCGAGATCCGATGTATATTTTCCGTTTCTGGGCTTCTTCCATTTGATCTGCAGATAGATTGGCCAAATTAACCTCCGAAACTTCGAACATTTCCTCCTCAGCTTCTGAGTTGTTGATGGATATCCTGCAATGTTCGATTTCGTTGTGTTCATCGTAGCTGGTGAATGAGCCCTTGAGTGAGGAGACACTGAGGGTACGTTTGTAGATATTGGTGGTTTCGTTAGATCTGTTGCCGTTACTGAAAGTGGTAGAGGCACATGAAACCTCAGATTTGAGGATCCTCATCGTGTACTTCTCGACTTCCTCGATCTTGGACTTCTCCGCAATGAGGAAGCAGAAGAACGGGTTCTCCCTCTGAAGGCGCTCAAACTCAGGAGTGATAGAGGTGATACCAAACTTGTCCTTGAGCTTCCGGCAGCAGTTCTCGAATGTCTCATAGTGCAGAAACACCAAGTACGTTTTGGGGAACTAGCGACGGGCTTCTCGGGAAATCCTCACGTAGATGTCCTTGTGCAGGGAAGTGTGCATTAACCGAATCTCGTTCTAGTTGATCATCTTCTGAAGTTCTTGCCGGGCATTCAGCATCACGTCCTGACTCGGATGCTAGGGTTTGCCCTTGTATCGGATCTCTGCTCCCGAGTTGTTCTTGTAAAACTGAATTTAATTATTGGTCAGGGATGCATTCTCCTCGATCTTCTGGAACAGGTGCTGACTGTGCAGCCAGATCAACTGCACTGGAGTCAGTTCCACACTGATCTTGCGTATTTTCTTATCGCTATGCATGATTTAATATTTATATCAACTTGCTGGACTGCTGACAAACTGCCAACTGCAGGCAATACCGATCCAATGAGCATATTTAAATAGCATCAGAATCTCCTCTTCTTGGGACCTGAGTCCTCTGCCCCATTGGGGTTCTTCCTCTTCAGGAACTCTGTTTTCTGGGAGTACCCACCTTGTCCGTGTGATGCTCCTGATGCTCCTGGTTTCTTGGTCTCCTTGAGTCCTTCGTTGCTCTCTAGGTATTGGATTCTCTTTTCTATGTACTCTTTGGCTTCCTGTCCTAGTTCTGCATTTTCAGATTCGCCTGAATTAGAATATAAAGTACCTAGGGCATCGCACCTAACACAGAGTGAGCATTTAGCAGCCAGTGCTCTTGAGATTTTACCCTTCATCTTGGAAGAGGCAGAGTTGACCAGCTGAGCCTGGTAGATGATACCGTACTTGGGGGTGTTGTGCTTGGGTCTTGATGGCCTTGAACAGAGCCTTCTCTGCTCCCAGGATCTGCACAGTCGATGCTGGGCACTTGGCCAGGTTGACCAGTGATCCGGCATGGGCAATGAGCTTGGCACCAACCAACTCTCCAACAACTTCAGTCAGATTGGGTGCAAGTGCCTGCATTCTGTTCTTCAGGTACTCACCAAGGGATGCCTTATAGTCAGTCAACTCGATGATCTGGTCACAGAGGGCAAAGATGTGTTTCTCATCGACTTCACTGATTTCAGTACCCATGGAAATCTATGAAGCATCCTTGACATCCTTCTCGATGTCTTCTGGGAGGATGCCACTGAGGTCCAGGGATGCTGCCTTGTCCCTCATGCCGATTTCCCTGACGGCCTTGGTGTAGACCAGGTTGTCACTGACAATCTTGGCCATTTCTGGAAAGTGCCACCCGTACCATTCCTTGAGTCTCATGGTGTAGTTGTTGATTTTCCTTATCCAGGTCCTCAAGGAGGGACACTGCCTGGATGATCATGATATCCACCTTCTCGGCTGAGAACTTGAGTTTATATCGAGAGAGGCCATGTGCAACACCTAGTGTCATCATTTTGAGGTCATCCTCGTTATCGAAGTCCAGGAGGTTGGCTAGGTTGAACCTGATGACCCTCATGAGTTCCTCGATCTGGTCATTCTGCTTGCAGGCAATGCCCATCTCCTCGGTGAGTGCCTTGCCCAGTCTCTTGTCGGCCACTGCCAAATTGTCCTCAATTTCCCTCTCGACGATGTTCTTGTTGAGGAACTTGGATAGGGACTTGGGGATTTTGCCCTTCATCATCTTCGAGATGCACTTGAAGGCATCAGCAGTGCTCTTGAACTTCTGGAAGTCCTCCAGCACCACCAGCTTCTTGAGGGCATCTGAGTCCTACATGTACTTCTGCAGGTTCTCCACCTTCTCGAGCTTCTTAGGCTTGTCGCAGCGGAACAGGGCGAACCCGGCTGGTGTCTCGAACAAAATCAACATTCCAAATCAATTATTATTATCGTTTATTAACATTATACCCAATAATAAATAAACAGGTAACAGTGTCAACTGAAATATTAACAGACATCACTTACGGGCAGGGGAGTGCTCAGCATCCTAGAAATCCTATCCATAGTCCTATCGAGGCTACTACTCCTCAACATTCTCATTGAACTACTCTTAGGCATACTCCTCCTCAGCAGCTTCCTGGCCTTCATCCTCGACAACATACTCTTCCTGCAATTTACTCTCAACCATATTGTTACTTTCCTCAATGTCATCTAGATATTCTTCCTCAGCCTCTTCGTCATTCTGAACTTTCTTGATCGGACTCTTCAGCTCACTTGTGTTGTTCTAAAAGTCTTATTCATAAGCGAGGATTCATTGTTCTTGACTGTCTTATCTATGGGTTTGGAATTCTGCATGTCTGATTCAAAGTTGTCCTCATACTCAGCTGCCTCCTCTTAATGGCTATTTTCATCTAGTTTTGAGCTTGATTTGAACTTGATAGATGCCTCTAGCTTACTGACTTCATTGTTATTCTGAACCTAACTGTCCTTCTCCTTCTTTCCGATGTTCGAGTTGCTGCTTGGGTTGGATATCATCTTTTTTGTTACTTTATTATTGCTATCTGAGTTGCTGATCTTCTCTATCTTTTCTATTTTCTTCGCTGGTCTTGGATGACCTTTTCTGTGTTATTGATGTTGGTTATTGGGCTTTCTTTCTTCTTGACTTGATACAGTCTGTTGGTGACATTGTTGATGTTGATTGCTGCCTTCTCTACCTTGTCTTTCCTTTGAGTGGGTGCATCTCCGAAGCTCTCATTGTTTTCATCTTTGACCACTTGCTTGGATCAACTTGGAATCTCCTCAGGAAGGTGCCATGACTCTATTCCTGATACCTGTCAGTTGATGGTCTGGCCTTCTCCTTTAACAGGTTGCTGCTCGCATTGATGCTATTCCTGATGCTATCGTTGTTGGTTGATGGTTCTGCTGTCTTGTTATTCCTTTCCCTTGAGAAATGGTTCCTCTTGATGAACTATTGCTGTACTTTGAGTTTTTCTTCCTTGGTCAATACTGGTCTCTTGATGACCTTCTCTGCGCCTAGTGCCAGTCCCATGATGCTGTTGAAGGAGTCCTTTTCAGCTGGAGGTGCCAGCCCATTGAGTCTGATGGTTCTGTGCCTGTCAATGGTAACCTTGGCTCCTAAATTACTGAAATCACCCTCGCATTGAGCCAGGAAGTATGCTGACCTGCCTTCATCCAGGAACAGTTTGCTAGTGTAGTTTTAGTTCCCCATTACGTAGGCCATGAAGAGGAGTCTCCGGTTAACCATAGAGACCTCCAGCAGACATGATGACATCCCTGATAGAATGGTTGTCTTCTTGTATATCACAACTCGGTCTATTGCCATCTCAGGGAACTATTCATCCTCAACTCTATGAGCCACTGGCTATCGAACATGGAGGGTTCCATCCTGAATGCTACCTAACTGATGAGCACTGTTCCTGGCCTATTTGCCCTACTATGAACTGGCTGATGGCAGTCCTTCCTTCTCAACTGTGTCATTCTCTGCTTCAAGTGAGTCATCCTTGCCCTTAGCTTGGGAATTAGCAGCCATAGATAAATTGAGTCCTTTCATCACTGATCTTGGATTGAGGTAGTTGCTACGTCTCTTCCCCTGAAATGGAGCAGGAATTATGCATTTTAGAGTATCCTACCCATAGTCCGAGTTGAACTCTATTGGCTGATTCTTCTGTTGTTATTCCTATTCATTTTACTCCATGTATCTCATGTTCTTAGCTCGTACGTCCTTCTCTTTTCTTTTCAGTTGATCTTCCTTCACTGACTCTGCTTTCCCCTCTCTCCCTCTAATTCTATTGATCTTGGACGTCAGAATGCTATTTTCATGTTCTATTTCTTATTTCCGATGCTGCAGCATCATCAGTTTCTTTTTATCCTCAGGCTTTGACTTGTTAACGCTGTAGAATTGAAGGGATGTGTTATGTTGTCTTATGTGGCTCAGTCTTCCTTATGCAACCTGTATGAGTTCTGTATCATGTGCTTCTTGGCATGTGACTGAGGTTACATATTGCCGAGTTAATTTTATTATTATATTTAGTAGGCTGTCATTTATGTTTGAGTTCTTTCATGAATGATCAGTTTTTGTTCCACCTTCTTTTTTTCTTGCCGTTTGGATTCTCGTCGATGACTGTTTCTTCAATGGTGCCCTTAGTGGTGCCCAGGAAGTTACTGAACAGTTCAGTTGTGGGTATCTGCTTGTCAAGTGTCTGGTTCATGACATACTGTGTTGTTGGGTCTTCCTTGATCGTTTGCACCTGAGTCGGAATGGGGATGTTGAGTTCAGCTAACTGCATGGCAATGGGTGTCAATGGTTTGATGAGTTCTGCTTAATCCTGAGTGAGTCCTCCTGTGTTTTGGAGGTTGATCAATCCTTTCTGGATGATCTTATCGATCTCGTATTTGGCAATCAGGCACAAATCCTCAGTACCTGTGATTGTGAGCACCTTCCTATTCCTGATGGATGTTTCATCCTTATTCAGGCATACAAATGCTCCTGTCCTTGCATTGATTCCCTTGATGGTTTACCCACCCTTACCAATGACCAGTCCGATCAGTCGAGTAGGGACTTCGAGTTCAATTCTGTGTGACCCAGACACTGCTCCATTGTTCATCTTCCTCTGAGTTTCGACAATCATATTGAGTTCCTTCCTGACTCTCTCTAGTGCATCGAAGTCACCCTCCACGAATATGTTCCTGGTCTTGCTTCCTGGTGCACTCGATGTGGCCACCTGCACCTTAATTGCTCCTGATTTCTTGGCAATGTTCTTGATGGTGTCACCCTCCTTGCCGATGACCAGTCCTACACACTCATTGGGCACTTATAGGATGAATGCACTGTCTGAAGGTGGTCCATAGGGTGTGGTTAGTGACAGATTGTAGTCTCCTTCACCCTCTCCTGCTATGCCTTGTTGGTACTGCACCATTTGTTCCTGCTTCATCTTGTTCAGGGTATCCTCATCAGCAAATATGATTCTCTCTATTTCAGCACAGGCTTTAGATACCTGGGTTTCGGTGTCACCCAGCACCAGAACATGCAGATCCTCATCATCATCAGGGTCTCCTCCATGAGCCTGTGATCCCTTACCCCTAACCAGGATCTTGCATCTGTCCTCTCCTCAAGTGTTTCTGACTGTTCCCTTTAGGACCAATGAGCAACCCTGAGTAGTTGAAGTTGCTGTCCTTGGGCAGCACTATCTTCCTTTTGATCTTGCTAGCATCAGTCATGACTGAGAACATCCCTGTGTTGAGACCCATTGGGAAATTGGAACTACCTTCAACCATCGTCAGCCCTAGAGCAAGGCCCTTGCTACCCACGTTGAGTTCTTCATAAGTGAGAGGTTTCTTGATCTCGTCCTTAGCTCCGTACAGATTCTGGTTGAGCTTGGATGAGAGCTCCGATGCCTTGTTCATGATACTGCGATCCACGGGTGCATCTGAAAACTTGTTTCTTTCTTGATTGGAAATATCATAATACCTCTTCTCGATGCTACTTACTTCGGCTGCGCCGTTCTCTCTCCTTCGAACGGCGGCGATCCCGATCTCTAGATCGGTGGCGTTAATGAGATCGACGAGGAGATCTTGACCTTGAACGATTCTTTTTCCCCATTGAGACTCTTATAAATATTATACTTGCAAATAATATTGATTTTAAAGGAAATACCATGAATAACACTCATCAAACTTTCATCTGGTAGTCGGGGTGGGGTTGGGGGTTGGGGTTGGGGTTGGGGTTGGGGTTGGGGTTGG
>JALQPE010003221.1:0-16984 GCA_030407315.1 Asparagopsis taxiformis | reverse complement strand
CCCAACCCCAACCCCAACCCCAACCCCAACCCCAACCCCAACCCCAACCCCAACCCCAACCCCTATAATTCCTGACTATTAGTTCTTTTATTTGAGTTTGGATTGTCTTATTGATTGGCGCTCCGGGTTCCTTTAAAACCATTTAAGGCTCAGCCATTAATTAAGATAGCATTAGGAATGACTCAAGAGTACTACGATGTTGAGAAGATACTGGACAAGAAGGTGTTCAAGGGACCACCAGTACAAAATTAAGTGGGTAAGGTTGGGATGGACCAGATGACCTCACCTGGGAGCCCATTGAGAACCTAGAGTTCGTCCGAGATCTGGTCGATGAGTTCAACGAGAAGAAAAAAGAAGAAGACAGAAGGAGAGAACGCGAGCAGTCAGAAAAGGCCAACGAGGAAGCAACGACTTGGCCAGAAATAAAAGATTGAAGAATATAGTGGTACAGTCAGAAGAGTCCAGCTAAGAGGAAAGCTAGGAGGGCAGTCAGGAGCAGAGTCAATCAGCAGCTCATCACCCTCAGAAGAAGGACAGGTACACAGCAGAAGCAGACAGAAGTCAACATCATCCAGCCAAAAGTATGGCAAAAGGAAGAGCAAGAGCAATGGCAAGAGTAGGAACGGGAAAGATAAGACAAAAAAGATACACAAGAGCGAAAAGAACAGAAAGGAAGAAAGGAAGAAACAGGAAGACAAGAGGGACATCATCAAACTAGTCAGGATCAACTTCCAGATCACAGTTAAAGGATAGATCAAGTATAACGCGGACTTCATTAAAAACGATAGGAGAGAAGTACCAGATCTGTTCAGTGGACCAGAACTGCTGAAGATGGACCCAAAGGCACTAGAAAGGCACAGGTAGACACTCCATCAGGGAAGGGAATAGCCAACCCGTCCACCAATTCGGAGAGCTGATATCAATCATGACTATTCTAATTTTCAAAACATGGAATATGAGTTAATAGACGTCACGGAATAGTTATTATTTATTGTTCAGGAAGGTGCCCATGTTAGAGTTATGCGGATACCTGTACAACACCATCTCAACTGAAGTCTATGAAGAGTTATACCATGTTCAAAGAAATAGCCGAGTACTACACGGACTCAATTCGAGAGCAAGTGCTTTTCAAGAAGCGTATCAGTTAAATCGATAAACAGCTCGGTAAAGCTAGAAACTACGATGAATGGAAGAGAATTGCTCAGGAACACGATTAGTTGCCCTAGATTCAGGAATATTTGAACAAGGTGTATTCACCAATTTATGACTATTCCTACATTCAGGAACTACTGAATGAGCTCTCAACTTCAAGGATGAATGGTGAGATTTACAAACTGATTGCCATTCTGAGATCCCATAGTTACAGGAACATTGGCAACATTACTAGTCAGTTGCTGTATAAGGATGCCTATAACTCTACACACAAACTGATCGAAGATTTCCAGTCATAGGTGGTCAGGTGTCTGAGGGCTATCATGAACTCGTCGATTCCTCAGCATAAGAAACTGGAGTTTTTTGGTGAGTTGAGGCATGCTTTGGGTCGTAGTGCTTTGCTGTTGAGTGGAGGTGCCATTTTGGGGATGTACCACATAGGAGTGGTGCAGACCTTAATCGAGGCTGACTGCATGCCAACCATCATTGCAGGAAGCAGTGCAGGCAGTATGATTGCAGCCTTCATGCCACTAGGTCGAGGGAGGATTACTTTGATGGCAGTAAGATGAACTTCACAGCTTTTATTAATAAGAAGAAACACTCACTATGGAGGAAGATCAGGAGGGTGGCCAAGGATGGCTACGTGATGGACATCAATGTACTACAGAACTTCCTGAAGGACAACATCGGGAACCTCACATTCCAGGAAGCATTCGATAAGTTCGGGTGGATACTCAACATCACCGTCACTGGCAGCACTGAACATGATGAGGATAGACTACTGAACTATCTGACAGCCCCTAATGTCCTGATTTGGAGTGCCTGTGCAGCCAGCTGTGCTATTCCTTTCATCTATGGTGCCACTGACCTGTTCTGTAAGGATGTGGATGGCAGACTCAAACCGTATACTTTGATGAACAGGAAGTTCATAGATGGGTCCATTGGCAATGACCTGCCCATGAACAAACTGTCAGTGTTCTTCAATGTTAACAATTTCATCGTATCGCAGACCAATCCTTGGGTCATCCCTTTCATGGACTACACTGAGGAGTTCAAGACCACATCGAACCCATTTGTCATCAAATTATTGATCATCGGCCAACAAATTAAGGAGTTCTGGATGTCCTAGGTTAAGCACAGGGCCAATCAGGTATCTTTCCTGTTCCCTAATGCTATCACTAAGTTCTTCAATATTTTCACTCAGTCCTATGTGGGCAACATTACCATCTGGCCGGTACCCTCCCTGTCGAACTACCTTAGAATCATGGAGAACCCAACTGAATTCTCAATGATACTCAACTTTGTTGAGGATGGCCGAACCAGAACATTCCAAGTACTTAAATATAACTCAGAAATAAGACAGATCAAGAGCAGCCTCTTCTATGAACAGGAAATAGGGAACTGTCTGAGAGCTGTCAGGAAAGCCTCAATGGTTAACATTAGAAAGGAGTCAACAGAAGAAATGGAACAGGAGTGGAAGATAGACGACCTCATCGAAGAGAAAGACAGCCAAGAAGACAGGCTGGAACGGCAGAGAGGAACATGCTACTATTAAACAGTGCAAGACCCAAACAGTCAAGGAACCGGTCATTCATGATACCCAGGGAAAACTCAAACAGCAGTTTCAGGAAGGGCAGTTGACTATTTATACACACTCATCAACCCAATATTAAAATAGACAGGTCAATGGAAGGTATAGAGTCCACCTGTGTCCCTATTAAAGATGAGGGTGCTCTAAATTCGGGTGGCTTCCCGCCAAATTGGGTCTGTTGATAGCTTGGCGATTATGTCCAAATCGATATAATCAGAACAGATGCCGCGAGGAAGGAAAGCCAGCAAATCAGCACCCAAGAAGGAAGAAGCATCCAAATCACCAGAGAAGGTGGAAGACAAACAGCAACCAGAAGATGAACCTGTGTCAGAGCCAAGAAGTACAAGAAGAAGACTACGAATAATTGGCCAGAATTCACAGGAGCAAACAGCAGAGAATATTCCTGTTGAAGGCCGAGAGGAACGAAGACTTCTGGTCATTCAATGTCGAGGGGGTACATTTCAGAGTAACTTAGACTAAAGGCAACAACTATTCTGTGACCATATCGACCACTGTTCGATGCACATGTGTGGATTTCAGGATGAAGAAGACCCTGTAAGCATATCTACTTCTTGTGACTCAAGTGGCCCAGAATGACTAATTGCTGGACTACTTCAAGAAGGACACTTCGATATCTAAGAATGCTTATAAGATCCTGGATGGACAGCTGAGCAAGAGACTGAAGGCCCGTCTGTCCGCATCGACGACGACTGACAAGAAGGACATCGATCTGAAGGATGACACTGATTGCACTATTTGCTTCACCGAGATGGACAAGGACACCGAGAGCCTGGAGGATTGCAACACCTGCAAGAAGTACTTCCACAGTGAGTGCATCCGGGTTTGGAAGAGCAGGAACCCCACATGTCCCCTGTGTCGAGGGCAACTCACTGTCATTAACGGACCAGGAGCCATGGGCAAGGTCATCGACATCAAGGTCTGAAAGTTGATCATTCATGGCTGCTCATTTATTTTATTATGGACCAACCCAGATGCATGAGGGGAAATATGGCAGTCAATGTCTGTGTGACTAAGCACTGCCAATCCAGTCCATTCATATGCAACAGTACCAAGTGCTCAGAAACTGGGTGCATGCACTGCCATCAAACATGCAAGATAATGAAGTGGCAGGCATATCAATCATACATCCTCCAGTATCAAGAACAAGAAACAACACCGATGAAGAACTATCTGAACAGAATCGAACGATTCTATAGGCAGTTTATTGAGAAGTAAATAAGGAAGTCGATCATTTTAGACTATACTTCGAGAACTGTAGATATGGAGAGGCCTTCTGCACGGTGAAATACTTGCTATCTCGAAAGTAGTATGACAAAATATCCAACTGGGATCTGTCATAGGCCTTAGATCGAGTCTGCACTACAAAGAACTCAGCAAGCAAAGGAGAGTGGAAAATGAGCTTGAAAGACATTGCCTCAATAGATGACAAGTTCAACCAGTTAACGAATGAACTCGAAAACTATATAAGGGGAAGCTCAAGGAACTATTCTTCACCAGTAAGGCATAGAGTGACTTGTCTGATTTCACAAAGAAGAGCAAGAGTCTGATTCTGACTCATAGTAAAAGCAGGTCTATGTCTCAAAGTGATTTAAAGCAAAGCAACTATCGATCAAGCACTCCATCTAGCTTCACACCAAACCCTGAAGAGTCTCCATCTAAACAGAGCAAGTCAAAGGTTACGAAACCACTTTGGCAAAGCTCACTGCTGAGTGAAATATCTTCTCCTTAGACTTGAGCTATCCAAAGAAAATAACAGCAGAATCATTCAGAATAGCTCTCTCTTGAACAGTATGCTTGGTCGAAAGGTGAAGCAGTATGATTCTTGTACAGAGCATCCGACTGTGACTTCTCCATTGAAAGTTCTATTTCAATTGTCGAAATGCGAACAATACAGTGATCATTGCCAAAACAGAATTCGATAAGGTTCTTGGAGGCTACACAGCTCTAAAATGGAAGTATTCTGAAGAAACAAGCAAGCCGAACCTGAACGATAGTATGATAGCCTCATTGAAGAAGAAACTCAAAAGAAATTATCGGTATAAAGAAGACAATCATGGTTCAACGATCATGTTCTCTTTGAGTTTAGCATAGAGGTACGTCCTCAAAGATCCGAATTCAGCCATTTATGTGGTAAGAGGCATAGGATTCGGTAAAGGTGATCTCAGAATATCTGAAAAAGACAAAAAAACAAAGTAAGAGATACATTGGCTTTCCTCAATCATTCAATATAGACTCAAATCAAGTTATTTCAGTCAAAATCCTAATCAAAGCCCTTCTAAAAGCTCAGGGAGAGAATATCTACCTAATAAGCAAAGCAGTATGAAACTGAGTGGAAGTCGTTACTCTACATATTGCAGGATAGTTGAATGGTAGGCTTTCTAGGTTCGTTTTAAGTGATATTTATTGATAGACTCGATATCTGTTTCATTATCGAATACTTCCTTCCGAATAAATATAATGATGACAGCCACAAGCACCAACTTCAACATTATCACAGGGGAGTTAAGAACGAACTACCCACTGAACTCAACAAGCCGAAGATTCCAATCAACTGATATGGTGAGAACCAAAGTAAACTCTCAGAACGAGAAGGAGGTTCTGCCATCTGTTCGAAAGCTAGGAACTTCCAAGGATTCTAAGGCCTTCCTGTATCACTATGCTGACAAGGAAGGCCTGGCATCAATGCTTCAGAGGCTAGGAAAACAGTTGACCCTCGTATGAGTGATTTTGCGACATTCAACGGTACTAGAATATCGCTCTTAACGCATCGAAGAGTGACTTCAATATTATCAACCATGGAATCCAGAAGTCAACCGACAACAATGAATGGAGGAAGACCAATAAACAGAATCCGATATCCAAGTACTCCCATTTGGGCAGACTCCATGCTCCTAACTACTCGACCGATTCCTTAATAAAATTGAGAATAACCCTCAGGCTTTGCACCGGAAGAGGGACCTCTGTGGCGGCATCTGCACCATTCAGAAAACATATGGCACCGAGAAGTACTTCCGGAAATACAAGTGATGGGGCTGGATTGATGAGTATAATAAGTGACAGATATGTGATCACTCGTCCTGAAGGAAGACGTAGGTCTTGTTGAGTTTCTTGTGTCCCTTTCGATATCAGCAGCTGTGCTTCTAGACTCTCTTCTTGGTCTTGAGTCCTAGGGTGTCTACCAGTCGAATGTAGGTCTTCTTCTGGTATTCTTGGTTGAGTTCTTCCCATTTCCTCTTAAGTCCGTCTCTGAGTTCCCTGATTTCGTCTTCAGACAGGCAGTTCCTGAGTTACATCAGACTTACGGATTATGTTCATACTGTTTGTGCAGGTTCTGGATCATGGTGTACTCCTTGTCGATGTTGTCCTTGATCCGGTTCAGGTACTAGGGTGTCTGACCGTAGTCCTTCTTCTTCAAGTAGTCCTTCTGCTCTGGGCCACTTTGGCAGTTGACAGGATGTTCTCGATGGCGTTGTGACGATGAAGTTCTTGTTGCTCTTGACTCCCATGACTGGCTTGTCATGCACACAGACCACCTTCTACTTTTTATGCTGCAGTCATATGAGAAGGGTCGGACTATGTTGGCATTGATGTGTACTTGGTGGTAGGTCCTCGTTACCCATGGTTCCTGATTTCATCTTCAGAAATTCTTTGGGCTGTGCCTTCCTATCACCCTTGAGATGCCCGAGGGTCTTGGTCTGGCCGTACTCGGTGTGTGCTTGCAGGTCCTTCCCGAACTGTCCTGACAGGTTACCCACCTAAGTCTCAATGCTGACTTACCCTTGGAACTGATGTAGTGTTATGGCAGAATGTGGATCCAGTGGGTGGGATGTTGGGCGGGTACTTCGACTTGTAGAGCTTCTCCTTCACAGGAGGGGCAAACTCCTTAGGAATAATGTTGTAGATCGATTCCTCAGCCATGTTCTCGACTTTCTGCAGTTATATTTATTATACGCAGTTAAGCACACCCACCACCCATACTGACCCTCAGGACAATCACACCCAAAAACCATCAACTCAGTCATTCATCAATTAATATCTCATATCTGGACAAGTAGGCCACTGTTCGTTTAATTTAAATATACCCCAACGATATGAGTATGCTCAGGTCTGTGTTCTATGGAGGAACTCCTCGGTCCGGACCTTCGACCCTTCAGTGCTCGAGTTTGCCAAATATTCACTCTTAAGGCTATAGTGCTCTTAACTTTGGTCATTTTCCCAACTATCGTGAGTGAGGAGAGAGTCTGGCACTCATTACAACTGTTCTGGTTTGCATGTAGTTTCTACTTCACCAAACACATCGCGAAGAGCATGGTGCAGATATCCTGGTACATTGATACTAGTGGTGAAGAAGACAGAATTATCTATGAGGCCAATTGGCAGCTCCGACCCCTAAGTACGAGATGGCTTTCTGGTATTCGTTCCTGTTGTACCTGCTGATGCTGACTGTCCTAGGACTCTATCTACTAAGCAAGAGTAAGTTATCTCTGTTTTGCTCTGTATTCATTGGCATCTGCCTTACCATTGCCAATTTCTACACATTCAGTAAAATCATCAACCTGAGGAACGATGGAGTGCTTCAGAAGATATCGGACGATGTCATTCCTGATGGGTCCATGTTGAAGATGCCCCTCCTGCATCAGAGCAAACTCGATAGGAGAAATAAGGCAGGAGCCCAGTAAAAGAGTGGAATCAGGAGCAGTGTAAGGGTCATCAACGATATCGACTACCTGAGGACCTCCACTATCAAGCCACCCAAGAAGAGCGAACCCATACTGGACTGGATGACTGATCAATTCATTATCTGCAATATTGCAATCACAGCATAGGGAGAATATCAAGCTTAGGAGGAGCAGTCACGTCCAACAGTTAGTCAATGTCCACAGGTAAGGAATCCTTCTTCTCGGTTTCAAGAGACTGCTATATCGGACTCTTATCTGTACTTTCTCATTCACTTAAGTGGTTGAAGCTCCTTTAGGTTGAGTTTGGTTTTTTTCATTTTGACTTGTCCTTTTGTGCCTTCTTGTTCTCGTTGGTCTTGACTTTTTTCTTTCCTGTGGTTTCTATGGTGAATGGGTTCGGTCTCTTGTGTTCGGTTGTATCTTCCTTCTTCTCCTGTCTGGCTATTTCTTCTTTGAGTATCCTTGCTTTTTCTATTTCCTTGGCTATTCCTGTTCTATTTCTATATCTTTGGCATTCATGGTGAGTATGATTCTGCATGTATCTGCTTTATCTGTCTTGGCTTCCTGTACTCCATGGCTCTTGAACCCATCTTCGATGTCCTGTTTTGAGAATGTCTTGGGTATGAACATTTGTCCTACTGTGAATAGGACATCTCTTGACCTGTTCCTCTCCTTCTCTATGGTGTTCCTGAGTGAGTCTATTTCCTTAATGATCAGTTTCAGGTATTCTCTGACTGTTTCTCCCTCTGAAGTTGAGTTCATTTTGGTCAGTTCCTGGCCAGCAGCACCCTCATTGGCAGCAGACTGTCATAGTTCTGCCCTTTAGCACCCTGTTATGCCTTTACTGAGTTCATTATTGAATTATAGATGAAGAAGGGCGGGTGAATACTTCCCTGTGACTATTAGTCCTTAATTATCCCAGTTATTGTTATGTTATTGTTTTGTTATGTTATTATTATAGTTTTGTTATGGTTATGTTATAGATTCTTGATAATCTCTAATTTGCCTTTTGATTGGAGATGGAAGAAAGAATATTCGATAAGTTATAATAAGGAGTGATGTTTCGATCGATCCCAGTCAGCAATAAAATCTGCTTCGATAAGGACCTCAAACGGACCTGGAGGATCCATGAGGAGAAACTGAGGAAACTTAAAGGGTCAGTAGGCAAGGATAAACCCCAAGAGTTCGTATTCCTGGACCAACGATTGAAAAAGATGCCCTGCAGGAAGTCAAGAACATCGAGATAGAGAGGGAAACAACATACTCCTGTCCAAAATGAGGGACATCACCAACAAGGTACATGCAAGGATAATCAGGCTGCAAAAACTCATACCTCAGATCACATAGGGAAGAGGCAGGCTCCAAAAAAGAGACACTCAACGAACCCTACAGGAAAAGGGAACTCATCAAGATAGTCGAGCAAACCAAGACATCATGAAACGCATACAGGAGAAGAAGAGCGCATACAACATACGCAGAATGGAGAAGGAAAGAAAGGAAGTCGAAAAGAACATCAGCCTCATCTCAGAGTACCCCTTCAAGAACTACCCCAGCAGAAATACACAGACCAATGTACCCCCCATGTAACTCAGTTCTGGATGACATCTGACAACTTCGCAAGCAAGGCATCAAGGAGTCAAGTCAAAACACTTCCACTCTCATACTCAGGCACCCGCAAAATCAACAACAGTTACTATGTCATCACATCCTACCTCCGAGACAAGTAACCCATAGATAATTCAGGATGTTCAACATCGAAATAGAGAACCTGGAGAGGATATCCGAGAAGTATAGAATGGAACTCGAGGAAGACCAAGTACGCAACCTGCTGGCCAAGTCCTACGAGAACTCCCTCGATAAACTCATAGACAGTCTGGAGATCGATGGAGAGGAGGACTCCTGCTACCTCAAGTACCAGATCAAGTCTGCCCATCACTGATTAATAAGTCCATTTTGCCCATGTTAATGAAAATGAAATCACGACTTGAAGAAACCCCAAAAGCTATTACTAATGTGACTGAGCACTCGAGGAGCCCGGAAGTCCGACTATATCGATATCTTCTCCCTGGCTGCAGGCGCACAATGGGCACTTCCTTTCCACTTTCTGTCTTGATGACTTCTGGTGGCCCTCTCTTGGACTATGGGACTGACTCTCCTTTGGGCTTGAATATGGGTATTTCTTTACCGGCAAGTTTGATGGCAGTCTTCTCTACCTTATCACTGGGCTGCATGCCTGCCCTTTTCTGTGCCCTTATTTTTTCTAGTTCTTCCCTGTACCGTTTGTGGACATCCAGTTTCTTGGTCTTCTGTTCCTGCAGTTTCTTCTCGAATTTGATGATCTTGCTCAATTGTGACTCTTCCCCAATATTACTACTGCTGACTGCTGTTTTCTCCTTGATTTCCCTTATTTTCCTTTTGGCCTTATGGAGTTCGGCTAGTTGCTTTGTGATATGGTTGGGGTTGGTTCTTCTGTCTATCTTTATGCTCCTTATTTCACTGGGCCTGGGTTCCTCCTCGATTTCTTGGGTGTGCTTTGGTTCTCTCCAGAACAAATCTGGGTGCTCATACTGGCTTAGTCGGTACTTCAGGATGCGGATCTCGATGTAGGGGATGTCCATCACTGAATGGAGAGTCCGGCAAGTCATCGACAACCTCACAATGTCATGAACATCTAGGAATTCGGTCACCGTATAGACAGCCTCGGTATCCTACATGAAACGCTGCACACTCAGGAACCGATCTAGCTTATGGGCGAAGTTCAGGTCAGCCACACAGCTCCGGGCAATCAATTCAGCCATAATTATTAATAATCAATGGTTAGGCATAGTGTTCATGCATCAAGTGATGAGCAGATTCTGGGTCTCACTCAGGTACTCCTCGAAACTGGTGTCCTCAATGAAGAGTCTATCAGCCGAGTTCAGGAACTCACTGAGCAATCTATCTTTACATCGGTGGGAAAAGGGTGCAGAAGTACCTCTATTTCTCGAACTTACTCAACAGGCACTCCGTACTTAGGTCCACCTCCGTGATTAGCCGGTACAGGAGCATCAAGTACCCTCGAATATCCTATTTGAATGCATTGGACTAAATCAATGAATAGGTACATGAGGAGGGTTGTTCTTGTCTATAATACTGCTAAGGTAGATGTTCTTCTAGTTGTCGAAGAGGATATTCTCTTATCGGATGTCACCATAGCTCTCCCTAGTTCGATGCAGCTCCAGGAGAGCCCTAGCAACCTTAACAAGGACTTCTATCTTGGATTGGACACTGTGCAGAGCTACTGTGCCCACCAGGTCACTCAATCGAGTGTAACTGTGATCCGTAATGAAAGATAACCGCCATCTATTCATATTTTTCTAGGCCATTGAGTAAGCATAAACGGGTTGGATATGGGGGTTCGCATTCAATTGAAGCCTATTAGCATAGTACAGTTTCTTCTTCATGCTCAGATAGCTACCTTCGAAGTCCTGGATGTGCACCCGAGATCCGATGTATATTTTCCGTTTCTGGGCTTCTTCCATTTGATCTGCAGATAGATTGGCCAATTAACCTCCGAAACTTCGAACATTTCCTCCTCAGCTTCTGAGTTGTTGATGGATATCCTGCAATGTTCGATTTCGTTGTGTTCATCGTAGCTGGTGAATGAGCCCTTGAGTGAGGAGACACTGAGGGTACGTTTGTAGATATTGGTGGTTTCGTTAGATCTGTTGCCGTTACTGAAAGTGGTAGAGGCACATGAAACCTCAGATTTGAGGATCCTCATCGTGTACTTCTCGACTTCCTCGATCTTGGACTTCTCCGCAATGAGGAAGCAGAAGAACGGGTTCTCCCTCTGAAGGCGCTCAAACTCAGGAGTGATAGAGGTGATACCAAACTTGTCCTTGAGCTTCCGGCAGCAGTTCTCGAATGTCTCATAGTGCAGAAACACCAAGTACGTTTTGGGGAACTAGCGACGGGCTTCTCGGGAAATCCTCACGTAGATGTCCTTGTGCAGGGAAGTGTGCATTAACCGAATCTCGTTCTAGTTGATCATCTTCTGAAGTTCTTGCCGGGCATTCAGCATCACGTCCTGACTCGGATGCTAGGGTTTGCCCTTGTATCGGATCTCTGCTCCCGAGTTGTTCTTGTAAAACTGAATTTAATTATTGGTCAGAGATGCATTCTCCTCGATCTTCTGGAACAGGTGCTGACTGTGCAGCCAGATCAACTGCACTGGTGTCAGTTCCACACTGATCTTGCGTATTTTCTTATCGCTATGCATGATTTAATATTTATATCAACTTGCTGGACTGCTGACAAACTGCCAACTGCAGGTAATACCGATCCAATGAGCATATTTAAATAGCATCAGAATCTCCTCTTCTTGGGACCTGAGTCCTCTGCTCCATTGGGGTTCTTCCTCTTCAGGAACTCTGTTTTCTGGGAGTACCCCCTTGTCCGTGTGATGCTCCTGATGCTCCTGGTTTCTTGGTCTCCTTGAGTCCTTCGTTGCTCTCTAGGTATTGGATTCTCTTTTCTATGTACTCTTTGGCTTCCTGTCCTAGTTCTGCATTTTCAGATTCGCCTGAATTAGAATATAAAGTACCTAGGGCATCGCACCTAACACAGAGTGAGCATTTAGCAGCCAGTGCTCTTGAGATTTTACCCTTCATCTGGAAGAGCAGAGTTGACCAGCTGAGCCTGGTAGATGATACCGTACTTGGGGGTGTTGTGCTTGTCTTGATGGCCTTAAACAGAGCTTTCTCTGCTCCCAGGATTTGCACAGTCGATGCTGGGCACTTGGCCAGGTTGACCAATGATCCGGCATGGGCAATGAGTTTGGCACCAACCAACTCTCCAACAACTTCAGTCAGATTGGGTGCAAGTGCCTGCATTCTGTTCTTCAGGTACTCACCAAGGGATGCCTTATAGTCAGTCAACTCGATGATCTGGTCACAGAGGGCAAAGATGTGTTTTCTCATCGACTTCACTGATTTCAGTACCCATGGATATCTATGAAGCATCCTTGACATCCTTCTCGATGTCTTCAGGAGGATGCCACTGAGGTCCAGGGATGCTGCCTTGTCCCTCATGCCGATTTCCCTGACGGTCTTGGTGTAGACCAGGTTGTCACTGACAATCTTGGCCATTTCTGGGAAGTGCCACCCGTACCATTCCTTGAGTCTCATGGTGTAGTTGTTGATTCCTTATCCAGGTCCTCAAGGAGGGACACTGCCTGGATGATCATGATATCCACCTTCTCGGCTGAGAACTTGAGTTTATACCGAGAGAGGCCATGTGCAACACCTAGTGTCATCATTTTGAGGTCATCCTCGTTTCGAAGTCCAGGAGGTTGGCTAGGTTGAACCTGATGACCCTCATGAGTTCCTCGATCTGGTCATTCTGCTTGCAGGCAATGCCCATCTCCTCGGTGAGTGCCTTGCCCAGTCTCTTGTCGGCCACTGCCAAATTGTCCTCAATTTCCCTCTCGACGATGTTCTTGTTGAGGAACTTGGATAGGGACTTGGGAATTTTGCCCTTCATCATCTTCGAGATGCACTTGAAGGCATCAGCAGTGCTCTTGAACTTCTGGAAGTCCTCCAGCACCACCAGCTTCTTGAGGGCATCTGAGTCCTACATGTACTTCTGCAGGTTCTCCACCTTCTCGAGCTTCTTAGGCTTGTCGCAGCGGAACAGGGCGAACCCGGCTGGTGTCTCGAACAAAATCAACATTCCAAATCAATTATTATTATCGTTTATTAACATTATACCCAATAAAATAAACAGGTAACAGTGTCAACTGAAATATTAACAGACATCACTTACGGGCAGGGGAGTGCTCAGCATCCTAGAAATCCTATCCATAGTCCTATCGAGGCTACTACCTCCTCAACATTCTCATTGACTACTCTTTAGGCATACTCCTCCTCAGCAGCTTCCTGGCCTTCATCCTCGACACATACTCTTCCTGCAATTTACTCTCAACCATATTGTTACTTTCCTCAATGTCATCTAGATATTCTTCCTCAGCCTCTTCGTCATTCTGAACTTTTTGATCGGACTCTTCAGCTCACTTGTGTTGTTCTAAAAGTCTTATTCATAAGCGAGGATTCATTGTTCTTGACTGTCTTATCTATGGGTTTGGAATTCTGCATGTCTGATTCAAAGTTGTCCTCATACTCAGCTGCCTCCTCTTAATGGCTATTTTCATCTAGCTTTGAGCTTGATTTGAACTTGATAGATGCCTCTAGTTTACTGACTTCACTGTTATTCTGAACCTAACTGTCCTTCTCCTTCTTTCCGATGTTCGAGTTGCTGCTTGGGTTGGATATCATCTTTTTTGTTACTTTATTATTGCTATCTGAGTTGCTGATCTTCTCTATCTTTTCTATTTTCTTCGCTGGTCTTTGGATGACCTTTTCTGTGTTATTGATGTTGGTTATTGGGCTTTCTTTCTTCTTGACTTGATACAGTCTGTTGGTGACATTGTTGATGTTGATTGCTGCCTTCTCTACCTTGTCTTTCCTTTGAGTGGGTGCATCTCCGAAGCTCTCATTGTTTTCATCTTTGACCACTTTGCTTGGATCAACTTGGAATCTCCTCAGGAAGGTGCCATGACTCTATTCCTGATACCTGTCAGTTGATGGTCTGGCCTTCTCCTTTAACAGGTTGCTGCTCGCATTGATGCTGTTCCTGATGCTATCGTTGTTGGTTGATGGTTCTGCTGTCTTGTTATTCCTTTCCCTTGAGAAATGGTTCCTCTTGATGAACTATTGCTGTACTTTGAGTTTTTCTTCCTTGGTCATTACTGGTCTCTTGATGACCTTCTCTGCGCCTAGTGCCAGTCCCATGATGCTGTTGAAGGAGTCCTTTTCAGCTGGAGGTGCCAGCCCATTGAGTCTGATGTTTCTGTGCCTGTCAATGGTAACCTTGGCTCCTAAATTACTGAAATCACCCTCGCATTGAGCCAGGAAGTATGCTGACCTGCCTTCATCCAGGAACAGTTTGCTAGTGTAGTTTTAGTTCCCCATTACGTAGGCCATGAAGAGGAGTCTCCGGTTAACCATAGAGACCTCCAGCAGACATGATGACATCCCTGATATAGAATGGTTGTCTTCTTGTATATCACAACTCGGTCTATTGCCATCTCAGGGAACTATTCATCCTCAACTCTATGAGCCCTGGCTATCGAACATGGAGGGTTCCATCCTGAATGCTACCTAACTGATGAGCACTGTTCCTGGCCTATTTGCCCTACTATGAACTGGCTGATGGCAGTCCTTCCTTCTCAACTGTGTCATTCTCTGCTTCAAGTGAGTCATCCTTGCCCTTAGCTTGGGAATTAGCAGCCATAGATAAATTGAGTCCTTTCATCACTGATCTTGGATTGAGGTAGTTGCTACGTCTCTTCCCCTGAAATGGAGCAGGAATTATGCATTTTAGAGTATCCTACCCATAGTCCGAGTTGAACTCTATTGGCTGATTCTTCTGTTGTTATTCCTATTCATTTTACTCCATGTATCTCATGTTCTTAGCTCGTACGTCCTTCTCTTTTCTTTTCAGTTGATCTTCCTTCACTGACTCTGCTTTCCCCTCTCTCCCTCTAATTCTATTGATCTTGGACGTCAGAATGCTATTTTCATGTTCTATTTCTTATTTCCGATGCTGCAGCATCATCAGTTTCTTTTTATCCTCAGGCTTTGACTTGTTAACGCTGTAGAATTGAAGGGATGTGTTATGTTGTCTTATGTGGCTCAGTCTTTCCTTATGCAACCTGTATGAGTTCTGTATCATGTGCTTCTTGGCATGTGACTGAGGTTACATATTGCCGAGTTAATTTTATTATTATATTTAGTAGGCTGTCATTTATGTTTGAGTTCTTTCATGAATGATCAGTTTTTGTTCCACCTTCTTTTTTTCTTGCCGTTTGGATTCTCGTCGATGACTGTTTCTTCAATGGTGCCCTTAGTGGTGCCCAAGAAGTTACTGAACAGTTCAGTTGTGGGTATCTGTTTGTCAAGTGTCTGATTCATGACATACTGTGTTGTTGGGTCTTCTTTGATCGTTTGCACCTGAGTCGGAATGGGGATGTTGAGTTCAGCTAACTGCATGGCATGGGTGTCAATGGTTTGATGAGTTCTGCTTAATCCTGAGTGAGTCCTCCTGTGTTTTGGAGGTTGATCAATCCTTTCTGGATGATCTTATCGATCTCGTATTTGGCAATCAGGCACAAATCCTCAGTACCTGTGATTGTGAGCACCTTCTATTCCTGATGGATGTTTCATCCTTATTCAGCATACAAATGCTCCTGTCCTTGCATTGATTCCCTTGATGGTTTACCCACCCTTACCAATGACCAGTCCGATCAGTCGAGTAGGGACTTCGAGTTCAATTCTGTGTGACCCAGACACTGCTCCATTGTTCATCTTCCTCTGAGTTTCGACAATCATATTGAGTTCCTTCCTGACTCTCTCTAGTGCATCGAAGTCACCCTCCACGAATATGTTCCTGGTCTTGCTTCCTGGTGCACTCGATGTGGCCACCTGCACCTTAATTGCTCCTGATTTCTTGGCAATGTTCTTGATGGTGTCCCTCCTCTGCCGATGACCAGTCCTACACCTCATTGGGCACTTATAGGATGAATGCACTGTCTGAAGGTGGTCCATAGGGTGTGGTTAGTGACAGATTGTAGTCTCCTTCACCCTCTCCTGCTATGCCTTGTTGGTACTGCACCATTTGTTCCTGCTTCATCTTGTTCAGGGTATCCTCATCAGCAAATATGATTCTCTCTATTTCAGCACAGGCTTTTGATACCTGGGTTTCGGTGTCACCCAGCACCAGAACATGCAGATCCTCATCATCATCAGGGTCTCCTCCATGAGCCTGTGATCCCTTACCCCTAACCAGGATCTTGCATCCTGTCCTCTCCTCAAGTTGTTTCTGACTGTTCCCTTTAGGACCAATGAGCAACCCTGAGTAGTTGAAGTTGCTGTCCTTGGGCAGCACTATCTTCCTCTTGATCTTGCTAGCATCAGTCATGACTGAGAACATCCCTGTGTTGAGACCCATTGGGAAATTGGAACTACCTTCAACCATCGTCAGCCCTAGAGCAAGGCCCTTGCTACCCACGTTGAGTTTCTTCATAAGTGAGAGGTTCTTGATCTCGTCCTTAGCTCCGTACAGATTCTGGTTGAGCTTGGATGAGAGCTCCGATGCCTTGTTCATGATACTGCGATCCACGGGTGCATCTGAAAACTTGTTTCTTTTCTTGATTGGAAATATCATAATACCTCTTCTCGATGCTACTTACTTCGGCTGCGCCGTTCTCTCTCCTTCGAACGGCGGCGATCCCGATCTCTAGATCGGTGGCGTTAATGAGATCGACGAGGAGATCTCGACCTTGAACGATTCTTTTTCCCCATTGAGACTCTTTTAAATATTATACTTGCAAATAATATTGATTTTAAAGGAAATACCATGAATAACACTCATCAAACTTTCATCTGGTAGTCGGGGTGGGTTGGGGGTTGGGGTTGGGGTTGGGGTTGGGGTTGGGGTTGGG
>JALQPE010003220.1:0-15967 GCA_030407315.1 Asparagopsis taxiformis | reverse complement strand
ACTATATCATTCAGCATGATGGCTATGACTTCCATTTCTGGTTGTTGGTGTTGCAGTAGAGGATCCTGTACCTGAGTGCATTGGTCATGGACTTCCAGCTGGGCCACACTCACTTGAAGGTGTTCCCAATGTTGAAAGTGCCCTCAACATGCTCCTCCACATTGTTGAAAACTTATCTCTGACACTATTTCATCATCATTGAGTTCATAGCAGTGTCTTTGGCTAATAGTGTCATATGGGTGATGGACAGTGCACTGGTGTCAGCAACCACCACTCCATAGGTGCCTGTTTGATGATACTACTTCTAAATTGTACAGCCCTGTTTCCGACTGTAGGACTGATGACTCCATTGGGGAACAGCTGTGCCCTCGACTCCATCAGGAAGCTCATCAGTTCTGAGGGCAGTCTGAACTCAGGGACCTCAGGTAGGTTCTGCTACCTATTATACAGTTAGTTGCCCTCCAGGATGTATGACACCGTCTCATAAACATGGGTGGCTGTGTGATATTTGAACACCCCATACTCAGTCGATGTGAATATGACTGTGTATGTGATCTAAGTGGATGTCTCACTCCGCATCACTGAGTCGATGGGCAGCAGGTTCAGGATGTTGATCTGCTGTTTGAATACCTCGTATCCCTCCACAAATATGGGGTCACTGCTGTATTCTAGTCCCATGTCTCCCTCTTATGTGTTCTGTAGTTCTGTCTCTGGTATGTATTCTTGCCCATTTTTCTTGATTTCGAGTATGGTGAGTACCCTCCTCAGGTTCTGGTAGACATCGACTGCATACAGTTGTTGTTGCATGGTGTATATGACTTTGTAGATGAGTCCGGACACCACCTGCACCCCCACTGCCTCCAGTGTGCCATCTTCCAACTTGGGCAGTTCTGCCATTATGAATGTCCTGACTTCTGGGAACCCTCATCGGTCTAGTAGTCTATGATGGTGAACCCTCCTAATAGGACTTCGATGTCCATGTCCATGTTCTTGGTTTCCAGTATGCTCTCCCCATTCTTACTGACATCCCTGATCTGGGTCACCCCCTCAAGTGACCGGTGCACCCTCGCAGTATAGTTATCAGTTCCATCCTTATATTGAATGAGCACATTGGCACCAGTCACCACCTGCAACTAGGCCTACACAATCTAGACACCCCTCAGCTAAGGATGCTCAGAATTCAGTAGATTCTTAGCAGCCACCAAATTGGCATCCAGGAAATTGATAATCTGGAAGTAACCACCAGGCACAGGTCTCTATCCATCAGTCTCATCCAATGGCACATCGTAACTGATAAGGGAGTATGATCGGTCAGGTTTAGAGTAGACCAACTGAATGGCAGCCCCATTCTAGTAACCGAAAGAGTAAGTAACAGTATCGGCAGTCTATGCTGCACTGGATTCAAGGACAGGCACTCTGGTGAGTTCAGGAGCAGAGTGCAATACAACCATCTGGGCTGTCTAGATTGAGGGTCCCTCATTGACTTCCACTATGTTGAGCACTGACACTTCGTTACTGTTCCTTATCAGTTAGACACTATATAGTTTTTGCCTGTCAGCACTCCTGTATGACAGTTCGTAGCTGTTCCCATTGGTCCCCTTCCTTATTCCCTCTATGCTGCCTCCTGTGAGTCTATTGGGGTATGTTTGCTGGACTGTGCTGTCTATTTGGCTCCAGGGGATGAGACTGTTCCTATCTTCCACTTTCATGAAACTGAGTTTCCGTTATGGTTCCATCTTCCTTGACTATGCCTACTGCCTCATAGGTGCTCAGTAGGTAACGTATTGTATGGTGCCGACCAGTCCTTCTTAAGTGGTTAGGATGTCGATGTCGTCTATCATGGCCACCCTCACCTGTTCCTTGGTGCTCCTGAAGTGCTCATTGAGCTGGGTTATCAGTGGGCGGGTGGCACTGTCCAGCAACCCATGGATGTCCACCGCACTGGATATCGAGGGCGTCTCAATCACAACTGGGGGAATCACTGAATCCTCATGGAGAACCTCCCTCTCGCAAAGTGTCCCCTCCAAACGGTAGCCGAACTGGCAACTCAGACATATAGTTGGAGTCAAGTGCTGAGCACAGCCACGCAGAGGCTCAAAGCAGAACCCATCCTCCAGAAGCTGGGGAGATGGACATCCAGTACATGTCCCCGGCTGCTCCACCAAGTTCAAGCAATTCAAAGAACTCTGAGCCAAAAAGAGCGTCGGAAAGGTCAAAAATATGAGCAGGCCTATCACTTTAATCATTTCCGATTAATAAATTATAAACACAACACCCCACCGCCCACTTACTGAATATATAATCATTTCGGAATAATTATATTCCCCTCTGGCAGGCAGCCCAAAGCACATCATCCCTATCCGATTCGATCACAAATGTGAATACGATCTTAGCTCCCTTATTTTTATTTAAGTTGTGTTCACTGACTGCTGGAAACTTCGTGCAATTCAGTTGATTATAGCTATTGTTTGATTGCATATTTCTTAATTGAATATTGGTTATGATGATGCAATAAGTTGTGATGCAATGATTACTGGTTGCTCTCAGACGGTGCTGACTTTTTCGACCAGCCATGATATTTCTTCTCTGTACTGTTCCCAGTCTTTCTTGCCGTCTTCTCCGCTCTCTGCGTCGATGTGTAGGACATCCCCTTCTCCTTCGTTGGTGATGCTGATGGCTGCTCTTCTCTTTTGTTTGAGGAGTGGGAACATGATGGTGGTGTCCCATGCACTTTCCCCTTTCTCGATGTTCTGTTCGTTGTTGATCTGGGTGACTGCTTCGGCTGGGGTGACTTTCAGGTACCTTGCCACTTTCTCGATGGGTATTCCTTGTAGTTCTGGATGATGGTGTTGAGTGTGATATCCTGCCTGCTCTCGAACCTGGCCTGTATTTCCTTCTGCCTTTCATCGATCTTCATTACCCTTTTATTACCTTGGCTTTCTCTCCGATGAGTGGGAGTGAGCTGTAGTTGAACAGTTGATGAATGAGTTGCTGTCATTTTGTTTCATTTGTTGTACTTATCGGATATCTTTTCCTTGTACTGTTTGTCTTGGTCCTGACGTAGGGTCTTGAAATTTCCATGATGTTGTTCTTGGGCTTCTCTTCCAGGAAGATGTAGGCAATGCTGAGCAGCCCGACGATCTTCTCGTTCTGCCGAGACAGATGCCTATCGGCCACCTTGGCAGGTACTTTTGTACTTCTGAAGAACGCACCACGATCTCACACAGCCTGGCTGCCTTGTGTACTCCCCCAGCTGGAAGTAACAGTAGGCAGGGTGGAGTCAGGAACAGAGTCAGGTATGACCCGAATGATTTGGAGTAATAGACCAGTTGGTTAGAGTTGAGTCTGCTCAGGGACACCCAGGGCACCCCTGAAGTTACCGAAGTAGGTCTCAATGGTAGCACGGATAGCAAACTGTAGTAACCCAAATACTCAAGAGGAGTATTTGTGGCCTTACGGTCCGGGTTCTCAGGAGCTCCTCTCCTCCAACTTCTTCAGGATTGAGACCGTCTGCTCGTAGTTGAACCACTCAGGACGCACATTCTCAGGAGTCAAAGTGCTCAGCCTGAAATGGTACTGGCTGAATGGTAAGAGAAATTCTCCAGGAACTCCCACACCAGCAGAGGAGGGTACTTCACCTTCTCACTCTCATGCTCGAAGATGGTGGTGTAGGTCTCCCAGGAGTCATCCACCACGTTCAGGAACTCCTTCTCATTGGGTTTGGAACGGTCGAACATCTCCTCAGTCTCAGTTCCTGGTAGATGGGTCTGGGCTGGCAGGTAATAGTCCTTCTCCCGGATTTCTGATTTAATCCCATTGTACCTTCGAGCTCAGCAGGGGAGGGCCAGTCCACTCCATTGAACTTCTCGGTGTCTGCCTGGTGGAAGTAGACGGTGGCCAGGATGTACAGGTCGTGTTGATTCTCCTTCTTGATGGCTTCCTCCAGTTTCATCAGGAACTGATCAGCCGTGTCTGCAGCATCCGCAGGCAGCTCATAGGGTGCTACCTTCTCCAGCAAGTGATGAGGGGTATCCTCGATGTTCAGGGGGAGGTCGATGTATTATTTCTGCATGCAATTTCAACTTTGATTATAACCCATAAATGGAAATCTTAAAGAATACACACACTCATTGGGAGGGATCCTTCTGGTGCTCCCCTTCCTGTGAACTCCCATCTAGTGCCAGTCCCACATACTTGGCCACCTGCTCTATCTTCTTCTTCTGGTCCCGAACTACCCCAATCTCGAAGAAGTCCAGGTACTCCTTATGGGTCTGCAGGCACTCAATGTAGGATATGATGGGCAGGAGGTGTCTCTCATCCACCTTCTCCAATTATGTTTGCTGGAGCATTCTCTCAGCGACTCCCTCAGTGCCGGCAGGAGTGCTCTGGGTGAACAGCCGAGTGATGGTCTGGATGTGCTTGGCCCTCATCGTCTCAAATATAATATTAATATAGGGTGCCTTCTCGATTTAATTAATTAAGCAACAATATTTTTTATGGATGTTCCAAAAGGAAGGTGAAGGAAGGGCAGGAGGGGCAATGAGTAGGGGTAACTAGATGTTAACTCGGATCACTCGTCGATGAGGTTTTGCACCCACAGACAGTTGTGAGTCATGGGCTACTAATGGCGTTATTTTAAAACCCCGTTGAAAGTTCGATCGGTTGATTTATCGGTGCCCAGTGTGAGAAATACCACACTGGGAAATGAACGCTCACCGTAGTTCTCCTTCCCCAGCATCTCGAAGGCATGGTCGTTCTGCTCCTTGGTCTGCACGTGACATCGGTTGCCTTCATCCCATCAAACTTACATATCACTCGGAAGGAGTAGTTATAATTGGAGCAGTTGATGCACATCCAGTCACCATCCCGGGATTTGCGCCTCTGCACATTGCCACCACTTGGAAGTGCTTGCCTCTGTTGCATCATGTCAGATCGAAGATCAGATTATTATAGCTTTCTATGGCAAATCGAATCACTTTTCACGATTTCCCTTAATTTATATTGCTAGAGGTATCAACCACTTCCATCTAGAAGGCAACCACTTCGATCAGCACTCTGGGAGCCTCTGCGGATGGGCAGTGACCGGGTTTGGGAAGGATAGAAAATGGCAGGTGGATCTGATTTCAAAGTTCTACATTAAATTCTTTACATTTTTAAATGACCAGAAAGGGAGGCTAGGTGCGTGAGCTGCAGGACAAGTTGCTGTCCCCTGAGATCGAAGTCAAGCAGGAGGCTATCCGGCGTATCATCGACGCAATGACCCGAGGCAAGGATGTGTCGATGCTGTTCATGGACGTCGTCAAGAACATGGAGACTCCTTCCCTGCAACTCAAGAAGCTCATCTACCTGTACGTGATGAGCTATGCCAAGACCCACCCGACTTGGCCATTCTGGGTATCAACACCTTCAGGAAAGTACCCCTGGTTCTTATTACAGGACGCCATCGATAAACACAATCCGTTCCTGAGGGGACTCGCCGTCAGGACCATGGGGTGCATCAGAATCAAGGACATCACCGAGTACCTCTGTGACCCACTCAAGAAGGCACTCAAGGATGAGGATCCCTATGTCAGGAAGACCGGTGCCCTCTGCGTTCCCAAACTCTATGAAATCGCCCCTCAGCTGATTGAGGAACAAGGTTTCCTGAAACTGCTGGAGAACCTGCTTAACGATGGGAATGCCACAGTGGTATCCAATGCAGTTGCATCACTATCCATCTGCTCCGAGATCAAGGGCGAACCCATGATCAAGTTGACCGATTTCATGGTCCAGAAGCTGTTGACTGCCATGAATGACTGTAATGAATGGGGAGTGGTGTACATTCTCGACACTCTGGCCAGCTACATTCCCAAGGACCCATCTGAGGCTGAGAGTATCATGGAGAGAGTAAGTTCACGGTTGGCCCATACTAACTCTGCAGTGGCCCTGTCATCGATCAGGCTGATCATCAAGTACATGGACTATCTGTCTCACCCCTAATCTGTTCGTTCCTATACCAATAAGATCAGTGCTCCCCTGATCACTATGATATCCCGTGAGAGTGAGATCTGTTACATTGTCCTTAAGACCATGAACCTGGTTCTCCAGAAGAGGCCTCTGCTCCTTCCCAAGTAACTGAAGATCTTCTTCGTGAACTACCATGATCCTCTCTATGTGAAGCTGGAGAAGTTGGAAATCCTGGCCAAGATTGCCAACAACGACAACATCCTGATGATCCTGCATTAACTGAAGGAGTGTGTTCAGGAGGTGGATGTCGAGTATGTGAGGAAGGCAGTCCGAACTATGGGCAGGTGTGCCATCAAACTGGAAAAGATGGCAGACAAGTGTGTGCAGTGTCTGTGGGAAACCCTCAAAACCAAGATACCCTATGTCGTCCAGGAGACAGTCATCGTCATCAGGGATATCTTCAGGAAGTACCCCAATAAGTACGAGGGACTGCTGACTGACATCTGCGAAAATCTGAAAACGCTAGACGACCCAGAGTCCAAGGCATCCATCGTCTGGATCATCGGAGAGTATGTCGAGATGATCGAGAATGCCGATGAACTCATAGCCAGCTTCGCAGAGAACTTCAAGGATGAACCAGATATCGTCCAGCAACAGATTCTGATCAGTTGCATGAAACTGTTCCTCCATAGACCTAGTGACGGACAGGAAATTCTGAAAGATATCTTCAAGTACCTGACCAAGGAGTGCGAGAACCCAGATTTGAGGGACAGAGGGTTCATCTACTGGAGACTCATCTCCACCAACCCATCCCTCGCCAAGAAGATAGTCCTCAAGGAAAGGCCTCTAATTTCAGATCAGTCATACACCTCGAAACCGAACTACTTGACAAGCTGATCGAGAACATCGGAACCCTATCCAGTGTCTATGGCAAGCAGCCAGAAGAGTTCGTCAAGAAGCTCAAGGACAACGCCAATGCAAGGAAGAAAAGAAGAAGACAAAGAAGAACTGCTCCCTCAAGGAGGGCAGGAACAGGAGTTCTTCGAATAAAAACCTAAAGAAGGTGTCACATTCGTCAACCAGAACGAGCAACTCATCGACAACACACCAGTGCTGGCTGAAAAGCCAGTGGAAAACCTCATCGGTATGGGGTCAGAGCAGAAGGCACCACCCAAACAGGAGACCAACATCCTCGATATGGATGAGGCTCCCAGGCAGAACTATGCCACAGGTGTCCAACAAGGGTCATCCAGTCCCATGAACTTCTCAACTCAAGCTCAGAATGTGGAAGTCAACTTCTTCGATAACTCCAACTCAGCTCAGCACAAGAATATTGTGATCCCCTTGGTTGAAGTGGTTCACGCAGATCAGACCTCAAAAGATGGCAAGTACAGCGGACTGGTCATCAAGGCAGCCTTCCAAAGAGAAACCGGGAGCACCCTCCTGCAACTCATCGTCGAGAACCAGAGCGATGAAGTCTAGTTCAATGTACTTCCTTATTTAATATCAGGATTTGGCCCTTAAGCTGAAGGGAAATGCATTCAGTCTGAATCCAGACAGTGTGGAATTGAAGGATATCCCTAAGATCTCTCCTGGGGAGACTAAATAGACTAAGGTTACCCTCAATAATGATAATGCCTATGAGGCTATTGATGGATGGCCATACTGCATTGACTGTGCTCTGAGGGCTAATGATGACCTCTTCATATTCAAGATCCCTTGCAGCTTATCCATCGGTTTCAAGCCTGGCTTCACTATGAATACCGATCAGTATAAGGAGATTGCATCAGAGTATGCTGTGTGCAGGAAACAGGAAGTCCTCCCTAACAAACTCGATCTGGATTCATTCATTGAGAGACTTGAGAACAATCTGATGGTGCTGGCCTTCAGAGGGGAGAATGGAGGCAATGAACTGATGTCATTTGGGTGCTAGTTGACAGATGGGACCAAATTGCTGGTGGATGTGATCTTCGACAAGTCCAACAACGGAGCCAACATTCAGATGAGGGCACCCAACGAAGAAATACTGCAATACTTCAACCACGCCCTCAGCATGATTGTGAATCTATGATGAACGATTATGAATCTGCAAAATAATAAAATTATCACCAACCATGGAGAAGTACTAACAATTCAAAAAGGTGTCCAAAACACAGGGCTGCTCCCTATACACCTCCATCAATGCCGATACGGGAAGAGAAGTCCTCATAAAAAGGCTGCAGCAAAAGGGGTCATGGGATACTCTGCTACACAATAAGAACTTCATCTTCAGCAGCAAAGACCCCATGTTCCCTCCCATCATTGAAGTTTTCAAAAGGAAACAGCATTTCTTTGTTGTATTTGAAAAGCCCATGGGATACGCTCTTAACGAAGCAGAAAGAAATGGAAAAGTTGAACTTAATAGACTCTTCCCTATGTTTTCCGACCTATGCGAGGCACTGCATCGTCTCAAAAAGTTCAAACCCAATGTCACTGTTTAGCCTGAGTGGGTGTTCATGAATAAAGCATCAGTCAAATCTGCCACTTTGAATCATTCTTTGATAGTGATGATAGCTCTAGAGATCACGTTTACATGTTCAATCTAGAAAAGAAAGTAGCATAAGAGATCACCAATCCAGAATCAGAAATAAAGAAGGGGAAGGAACCGATTGTAAAAAATAAAGACATCGTATTTACCCTTGGATGCATGGCCTACTCGCTTTTACTTGGAAGCTAGCTATCAATGCAGAGAACATGGAAAAGTATTTCGAACAGGAGGAAGACTTGGCAGACAATGCGGCCAAGAGGATACACAAGGAGACTAAGAATGCATAGCTGGCCGAGATAATAGGAAAAATGGTGGGAAAGAACCCATTCGAGGCGCCTACTTTAGATGTCGTGAGGAATTACGCAAAGAGACAAGCGAATCTTGTTAAACCCAAATCGAGTGTGAAACCCTTAGAAGTAGAGTTCGAAATGGAAAAAATACAGTTAAAGACAGTTCGAAAACATAAATTCATTAGACCATGCTGCAAGACTATGAGGATGAAGACAGAGGAGTTCCTAGTCCACGCTTTAACGTGAACTCAAAGGGTCACTCACATTGAACAGATCTATTCCGCATCGAAGAGGCAGAATCCTGCTTCCAGAAGTGATGACATCGAATAATAGGCATCGACTGCACTATAATCGAAGAGGCGAAGTAAAAAGCACACATTTGTCCAAACCGACAGTATTTCTATCTCAGAACATCAACATTAAGCAACTTTGATCACTATATACTTTGTACTTGCCCTAATTAGATTATGAAAATCATCTGAATTTGTTAAGTTCTCCAAGGACATCGAGAGTTGAATCTATGTTGTTAATGAAGTCATAGTTCCCAATTGAAGATGGCTCATTGTTCCTTTCGAATTCTCCACTTTGGGTCTGGGTTCCTATATCAGTCCTTTGTGTTTCTTTCCTGTTTCCTTACATCAATGCAATTTCCTAATGATATACTAGAAGTACTTTGAAGGAGGTCTTCTGCTGTCTTTCGGAACATCTGAACTTCCCGCTCACAATTTCTAAGTTTCTCTTTCAATTGTTTGGTCTCATCTCCTCCGCTCTCTCTGAAGGAATCTACACATGGGTTTACCCTTGACATGTTAGCAGTTCTGTTATTGTATGTCTTTAGCGTCGACAAGGGCTCAATTCCGATGTCCTGATTAAAGTACTTTGACTCAATGATACTTTTCAACTCTTCTTCGTCTTCTTCACCCAACTTCTTAACTAGATTTTCAATAATCCGCTCTTTCTTGGGAGGAGGAGCATTGGTAGGCAGAGACTGCCTTCCCTGCACAGTGGTGAAAGAGTTTCTTGGAATCATGTCTGTTCGATTGGGGATTGACATCCTACCATTTCCAAACTTGTTCCTGCTGCTTGTGGGAGTGTGGAGGGAAAACCTAGGTTCCGAGGCCTTGATATTTTCCTTGAGCTTCATTGTGCTATTTCGTCGCATTAATAGATTTCTCTAGTTTTACTAGTAAAGTTATTCCAATCATATTTGCATAGATCTTGCTTTATCAAATACTTTGACCATAGAGTCCCCCAACCGGTTATCCCTCAAGTATACCTTTCCTTATCCAGTATTTTCTTGGATCCATATAGTTGTTAATACTAAAGAATTGATGCTCTGTGATTGTGTGATAATCGACATGACTCGGATCAGTTTTACTTGGCTATGGCGTGCTTGGCAGTGAGATTCTTGGCCCTTTTTTCAAAAGTGCCCTCTTTGAACTCTTTGGCGGCTTCTAGGTTGATGGCACTGGGGACATCTGGGTGTAGGAGCATGCTCATGATGGTTTCGATGATCTCCTGAACTTTCTTGTTGGGCAGCCACTCAGCCGACCCCAACATTTCTTTGCATATTTATCCGTCTTTGATGTTAGGATGCCAGATGGGAGTTCTGAACTTGAAGTGAGGAAACTTGAACGGGAAGTCTTCAGGGAAATCCACATCGACAACGAATATCCCTCCTTAGTAGGGTGAACCGACTGGCCCTTCACTGCTAGCTCCCAATGGAAGAGATTCTCCTTAAGTTTGACTGCCACTCCCCTGAGTTACTATTAACTTACTGATCCTCCATCTTGCTCACCAGACCGATCCTTTCTCCAGTCGTTTCATTCTCTTCGGATGTGTTGATTCCCAATTATATATATCAGACCCATGGGCACTCCAACCAGCCAAACTGATGAAATATGACACACACCCAGAACAAATCAGCAACATTAAACCCAATCACTCAGATCACCCGGTTCGCCTTCTCGACAGCATCCGCCTCTCAAAACTGTCCTTCTGGTACCCAGATGCCTTCTTTGGAAGATAATTCTATTTCTAAGGTATGAACCCCCTCCATTGTTCGATATCATGTTTAATAGTCTGGTTCTGGCGATGCAGTTCGTAATTGGAGTGCCTCTCGTTCATAGCCTTCAACCGTTTGTTGTTTTCGAGCAGCTCCTTGCACTTGCTGTTCAACTAAGCATTCTTCTTTATTTCCTCATCCAGCCTCAACCTAAGTTATTCCTTGGAATTTCTCTCCTTTTTGGATTTGCGTCTAGATAAGTTCGAAACTGCTTCTTTCGGTTCCTTTCCCTTATCGTCTCTACTGCAGATAGTTTTGGTTGATTTTTCTCATTTTGGTTTTTCGTATCAATGGCCACATTTCCGCAATAGTCACTGAGCGTTCTTCCTAAATTGGATTGTTAAATACTTGGGCTATGATGGTGGTGCATGGGCATGGTCTGTTGATTCTGGACATTGCTCCGGGTGAACTTGTCCGTTTTCCGATTATCGGGTTTCAGCTCTATAGAAAATTCTCCCTAAATGAGGCTAAATGTGGGAGTTTCTATTTCAGCTTTGACTACAGCTTCCTTAGGCCTCCAATGAGTTCTTTAGCATCCAGGTCTTCGATGCTGGGTACCCCATTGAGCTAGACTGACTTGGTGTTATATTGGTTTTTGCGATGGTCATGAGGTCTTTCATGGAGGGAGGCACTTTGAAACTCGTCTTACTCATGGCTGTATTGATGGAGTGTATTTGGTCTCCACTTTTTTGGGTGTAAGTCCAGTCTGACTTTTTCAGGAATGCTGAACTGTGGGCTTTTCGGAACTACACTTTTAGGTGCTGACTCTGGGGTTCATACTGTTGGCCGTGAACCGATTGAAGAGGTTGAGGTCTGCTCTATCATGTGGGTACTTTTGTTGAGATTGGTCCTGTAATCACAAATCTAGCGTTCTGATGCATTCCTAAAAATTGATTATCTTGACAGAAGAAGGATAATTGAAATCTTCTAATTATTTCTTTAGACCTTTGACCGATATTGAATCTATGCCTATAGCACTCGATGATATCCTTATTCAATAAATTCTTGTATATAACCCAACAATCACATGAACTTCCTGATCCTGCCTTCCCACCGAGTGGCTCTGATCCGCCCTCTTCAGAAGTCGATATCGATTACTCCCCTACGTGCCTAAGAGCTCCTCGTCAACAAGAACCAGAAACAGAAATAATCATTGGCTGCCCTCCATCACAAAACAGTCAGTTTCTATTCCTTTGAAGACCTGGAGAAGCCTCTGCTGTCAGCTGGGTTTGCTAAGAGAGTCAACTGTATGTCATTCAACCCCAATGTTGAGAAGACCACATTGTTATTGACTGACAAGTTTGGAGACATCTATGAAGTGAGTTCTGAGAACCCCCACTATCTAAACTCTAACTTGGGTATCCCCCAGTTCCTACACTGCTACGAAGAGTACCTGATTCTAGGCGATGAACTGAGCAAAGTCAAGATTTACAACCTGAAGAACCCCATTAAATATTCGGAGTATGGTACATCGTGAACTCACATCCACTGGACCTAAAGCAGATCGGGAAGGATCAGTTCCTACTCCTGTGCAAGTATCAAGACAAGGAACAACTGAAAGAAAAGGAAGAGATATACATATTCAATGCCAGTCAACTCAAGGAAGCCGAGTTCCCGGGAAAGAAGATATTCGAAGGAGCAACAACTGGATATGAGAAGGTGAGTGAAATCAGGAGCTCCACCATTGTACCAACCAGCGACTCAGAATTTGCCTATGTCCTACTCAAGAAGGACTCCATCATTGTCAAGAAGTTCAAAAAGGAAGGAGAAACATTCAAGGAGGTTCTTGAGAAGACTTCGACCATCATTAAACCAAAACATGAACTGGAGTGTTTGGATGTGGCATATGATGAAAAAACTGAGAAGCTCATGATAGCTTTCGGGAAAGACTTGGAAATAGAAGGAGATATTCCTGAAAAGCTCCCAGAGATAAGCACAACCTGCGAGGAACAGGAAGTAGCATTGACTGAGAATGAATCCATATACTTCCTCTCCTCAAAGCATGATTATGTATTATTGAAGGTCCCTTAAAAGACTAAGTATATCAAGTAAGTCAGATGTCCAAAATACTCCGGAGCTGAAGGCTAGATGCACGGCTGTGCTATTCGCACAGGCATCTCTCCATCAATTCTTTGAGAGTAGGTGAACATGCGAGACTGGTGAAGTCGATGAACTATTTCTGATTGAACTGAGTAAGATATCTTGTACTTATAGGAGTCGCAGCCACTTTTGTTATTGCTGCAAGGAGTCCAGAGGGTTCCTACCTGTGACTAACTCGTAGCATATCATTCCTATGGCCCAGATATCCCTCTTATACCCACTGTCTTCCCTTGAGCATATTCAGGGGAAGGTACTCCAGAGTTCCAACGATATCCTTCGAAGGTTCTTCTTGCCATGTTCATGTGCACATCCGAAGTCACATACCTTAACAATGCCCTGAATATCTTCATTGTAATACTGTTGCCATCATGACTAGTTTTCGAGTTTGAGGTCGCTATGGACGATTCCCCTTCCGTGCAAATAATCGATGCCTTTTACGATCTGCCTGGCTATCTATAGAATCTCCTCCTATTTGAACCTGTGCTCCCTCTTCCGCATGCGAACAGTGACTCCTCCCCCAGTTCCATCAGAAGGTTGACTGAAGTCTCATCGGAGTAGCAGTGGAATAGCTTAATTAGGCTTTCATGGTCAAGGCTCAGGTGTAGTTTGATCTCTGAAGTCAGCTGTTTGGCGTCCAGGTTCGCAGATTTCTTTATTATCTTCTGGGCATAGAGGGTTCTCGTCTCGCTCTCTAGCACCGCATTCACCATCGAGAAGGCACCCACTCCGATCAGTTGATACGGTGGAATGTATGATGAGGAACTTCCTCCCTCATAGCTGAATGGGACTGCTGGTAGCATCGCCATAGGACATCCTTGAACCTTTCTGAGTACCTGGGAACTCCGTATTGGGTGTAAGTGAGTGACTAATTCAGTTTGAGGTGCATTTGATGTAATATATTGCTTATAGGTTTGAATAGAAACCGAGGGTGCTATCGGGTTTGAATAGTACGATACAAGTGTTATTTGGCAAGGAATATCATCTCAGGATTTTCTTGTTGGTGTTGTCCTTGAAAATAGCCACTGACCTGGGCGGCCAGTTGTAGCTGGGCCTTCCCTCGATTCTTTTGAAGACAACAGAGTTGGACTCTCCTGGTTTGACGATCATGCCGAATGCTTCCCTCTGCAATTTGAACTGGTTCTTGAGTGTGTATCCCTCCTTTTCGAGTTATCTACATATGATGACACTTACACTGGATCGACTTCGATCATGATGTCGTAGTTGTTGTCGAATGCCGATCTGACAGCCACGAACCCATACCCGATAGAGTCGAATTCATTGCAGAATCCTACTTAGTCCTTGCGTTCCTTGGGGTCGAGGTGGCTCTGGGGAATTTGTGCATGTAGCTGACCATGGCCTGCCTCATGATGAGTGATGTTTCCTTCTTGTTGGGTTCTATTTCCTTCATCTGGAAGTTCTCATGGCAGCAGTAGTTGACCACGTACTGGGATGGCCTGTGTCCTCTCCACCTTGATCTTGAGGATGTACCTTCCTGGCTCGATGTTGACGAACTCGGCATCTCCCCTGTTGTACCCCTTGGAGTACTCAATGCTGTACCCAGAATATTTGGGAATAGGGTACTTCTGGTCCTCCTTCGAAGGGTATTTGTACTCAGATCCTGGGTAGGTGTTATCCTTCACCAACATATACTTGGTCTTCAGGAATCGTTCACTGGTACCGATCTGGGATCTCTTCCTCAGATCGTGTCTCTCCTAATGAGCGATCTTGGACCTTTCAGTGTTGAATGCTTCTTGTTGTCATGGAACTGTTTGATCACAAAGTCTAGGAAACCTTCCCTTGCCACTGAGAATTCCAGGTAGATGGCACTGGACTGTTCTCCGGGATATCCAGAAGGTAGTAGTTGCTGAAGTAGTCGTGCTTGTCTCTTTGGAGGCTATGTAGACCCCTGAGAACAGGTTGAGGAAGTCTTAATGGCTCATCATGAAGTCCCTCTCTAGCCTGAGTGAGTAGTGGGTGGAGTCATAGAACTGGTTGATGTCCCTATCGATGATGCTCATGCCTCCTGTCCATGTGTTTTTGAGGGTGCTCCTGATGGTGACTACCCATCTCTTGCCCTTCCCAACTGGGATGCCCTTGATGCCTACTAGCTCGTACCCGACTGACTATGGATGAGTCCTGAGTCCTTGACTTCCGGTGAGTATTGGTCTTGCAGATGAACTTGCCTTGATGGAGCAGATCCTCATACTTGTTCAGGAAGGGGGTCCTTCCCTGCTTAGGTTGAAGTACTTCCAGTTGGAGTTGGTGAATGCCTCGATGAACTCGAAAGGTCCTCCATTCTTGACATTGTGGTACCCTCCCGATATCTTGGCCCAGGCCTTCAGGAGGATGAGCTGCCATGGATGGTTCAGGTCCATCCCCCAGACTGGTTCATCGGTGTCCCTATAGACCGGAATGGTGTCATCCACCACCACAGTCTCGAATCTACCATCCTTATTGTATATCAGGTGGTACAGGCCATCATTCTGGTAGTCCTGGTTGATGAACAGCCCCTTATAGTGTTTAGGAGGGAACAGGTTGATTTCACTCAGGAACACAGGCACCTTATACACATCCTTCACCTTCAGGAGGGACTCTTCCTCCCTAGGGAAGAAAGGAGGCCTGTTCTGCCTAGGGTACAGTTTGATGAGTCTCTTCATGACCACCTCACCCTCATTCTCATCCAGGAATCGCACATCCTCATCCTCCATCTTGAATTCCTTGTCCTTGAACACGTCTTCCACCAACTTCGATATCAGGCCGATGTTATCCTCCCTCTGATGATGCACCTTCCGGTAACTGTTACCAGGACGGTGAATAATCTCCTTCTATCGAATCAACTGGGCATTGGCATCATCATCAAACTGCAGGTAAAACTGCTCCTACTTACGCACATGGCTCTTCTCCATAGCAGATCTACGAAATTTAAAATATAAAAATTATCAATCATCCACATTCAAATCATATCAGGAAGGATTTTAAAGTCTACAGGAAGCAATAAAGCAAAAAGGGGTTGGGGTTGGGGTTGGGGTTGGGGTTGGG